>JALJCO010014138.1:0-197907 GCA_023101725.1 Atherinomorus stipes
TTTATCTCATCAGATAATCTGAAGCCAATGATTAGCTTTGTTCCAGCTGATGATGAAGATGTCTCTTCCCTTCGGTGTGTGTTTATGTTTAATATCAGGCTCTGCGCCTCAGCAAAGCAGTGTTTTTTTAATTATTTGTATGTAGCATTACTCATCAAATAATCAATAGCCTCGATCATGGCTCCGTGTTTGCTTTGGTCATTGGATTTTCCATTCAGAGGCGAGTATTAAAAAAAGAAAACTGTTTATTTGATCTTTGTTTCAAATTTAAAAGGATACAACACCCACAGAATTAAGTGCCTTCATGTTCTACTCACCCTCAGGGCGAGCAAGACTCTTTTTTCATATCTCTAATGCAGCCGGAGATGATCGGGTGGGGGGGGGTCCATAACCGCCCACTTTCCTCTAATGGAGGTCACTGGTGCTCAAAACAAAAAGGTCCTTTAAAGTCCACAAAAACTTGGCAATATTCCTCCAAACTGCTCGTCCAATGTAATTCAAGTGTCCTGAGTGGGTAGTAGGGGTGTCCCGACGAAGAATTTTCATAGTTTAACCTGATCGTCAGATCATGCCATTTGTCGACGAATTGTCAAATCACTGATTCTTGAGAATTTGGATAAAACAGGTCTAAATTTTGAAAATAAAAAATTTGTTATATTACAAAATCTGAAGGTATGTTGTTAAAGACCAAGGTCCTGCCTGTTAAACAATGTACCGGTGCAACCTCCTGATATTTTATTTTTTTTATAAAATAGGTGTTTTTCCAGTCAACACTTTATTTTTTCCAACACCATCAGACATATTAAAAAGCAAAATATTTTTTACTGATTTGGTCTAAGGTGTATTTAGATTTCTTAAATCATCATTTGGAAGTCTAAGTACACATATATGCAGTTAAATGTTGAACATTTGCTTTTTTTCAATTTCTATACTGTTTCACGTGTACTCCTGTGAAAGTTCCTGCATCAAGCAATGTTTACTTTAAGCCTAAATTTAAAAAATAGGTTTTTTTATATAAAACAAACACTTCTTTGTATTAAAAGAGACTACTTCTGTAATATCCCAACTGCACTATAGAAATATATTGTGAGCATATTTGTTTAAATCCAGCAAAACTCCATCTGACGGTGGTGACTTTAGAGCTAACGGTGGTGACACCAAAGTGATAGTGGCCTCATTACAACATACAATTCCAAAAAGTGTACCACTCAAGTTTATAGCTTCTTGCGTAACAACTTTTATTTAACTCTTTTGTCCAAAAATTGACAATCCTGAGCTCTGAGATAATAGTTTTTTAAAGCAGTATGACACAATATGAGCAAGTCCAGTCCTTAAGAGCTGCTATCCTGCAACCTTAAGCTGCATCCCTCCTCCCAACACACCTGAATTACATCATGCACATCTTTCAGTTCTGCAGAGGGCTGGTAACAAGCCATTCATTTGATTTAGGTGTGTTGGAGAAGACGTGCTTTAAATCCCCATTATCACCAGCAGGTCCGGGTCGGGTCAGGTCAGTCCACATTTTGTTGCGTCTCCACAGAGAAAAACTGGGACGGGTACACTTTAGGGGTGCAACAATAAAGGTATTCATATTGAACCGTTCAATACAGGTGTGTACCGAACCGTGAGCACAGTATTGAATATTGAACAATCCAGAATTCTTGATTTATGTATCTCTTCTTTAGCATTTGTTTTTCTACTTTGAGGTATTCCTCTTTTAACTCCACATCGCTGTATATTTCCTCTGCTTCTTTTGATATTCCCTGTTTTTTCTGTCCTCCACAGATAGCTGCCACCTGGCCATAACTTCCTAAAATATAAAAAGTCAAACTTGAGTGTAATGACTTTGAAACTGGGCTTAATTACAGGGAATATTAGATTTAATGAAATGTTATGCCATTTTCAATATGGCTGTTTTGAGATGCACAACCAACAGGAGATATTTATATTATATGGCATTAAAGTAGGCGCAGTAGCAGGTGATCTGTGTGCATCCTAAATGAATATGACTTAACAGTGAATTGAGAAAAAGGGAAGGCACACCGCATCCCCATGTGTTGGATAATATGGAAGAAATATAGAAGGAACTGATAGAAAAAATAAATGAAAATGATGAAAGACGCCAATGACGGTTCATTTTGGTGTTTACTGTGACAAATATTTATTTTCTACCCTTCAAGGACCATTTACAGGTTTTTGTCACCACCGTCAGACAGTAAATCTGACGGTGGTGACAAAAACTACTTTCACATGATATGCTGGACTTGTTCATGTTAGCCACTGTGTTTCTCTTCTATTGCTAGCTACGTCAGACCTCTTCTTAAAAAGCCTACATTTATGTCATCATCTAATCTGATATTTTTTATGTGAAGCAGACGGTGGTGACGTGTTATGGTTGTGACAGAAGCAATTTCCAAAAATATGAACACATTTAAGAAAAAATAAGAAATTTCCAGGAGCTTCGGTGATCTTGAAGCATGCTGTAGAGTTGAACGTTTGAAAAGGGGTCCTCAGAGAGGTGGTTGACCTTGCAGTTGCCAGATTTTATTGCTTTTTATAAATATCTGACGGTGGTGACTGATAACTGGGACACGTTTTCAGCAACCAAAAAATAAAAGTAAATGTTGTTCAAAACTCTCTGTAAATAGTTTTCAATACACATTGCAATGCACTCTGTCATGTGGTGAAGATATTATTCAGTTTAATTATTTCTTTTAGCTTTTTGTTAAAGTTAAATTGATTAAATATTGTCTGAGGACAACTAGTTTTGTTGGCAGTAGGTCAATATATGATCCTCAAATGAATGAAAAATAAAAATAACCCTATTAAAAAATCTTACATTTGTGCAAAGGAACCCTGGATCATAACTTTGATCCTTTTTATTCATAAAAATATTATTAATTTCTGACAGAATTAGCACTTTTCTTTGTGGGACACGTTTTATCCAAATTCTCAAGAATCAGTTAAATAATGTTTTTTTTCACTTATGGATTTTTAATCTCATTTGCATCCTTTTTTGCTCCAGAGAAAGAACTATAAAACCCCATTGAATTATTTAATTTTTCACTCGGCATAAGATAACAACAACAGGACAGTCTCCATCAACTTCTATTTTTCTAGATCACTGATTAGGCTGTGAAACGTGTCTGCTCGTTTAAACTCCTTATCTCATTTATTTAGATATTTAACGACAAGAAAATGATAAGGTATGTTGGTGTGAAACAAGTCATTAATTTGATTTTTATTTTTCAGTTAAAGTGCCAGTGGCATGAAATTCCCGGCGACTTTTGGTCCCTTTTTAGTCCGACTCTAAGTACCTCAATACTGTATGAAAGGATCGCTCGCCGTAACTCAGCCTTGTCATAGAATAGCAGGTGCTACGAGTTAGCACTACTGTTAGCACTGCCGTACAATGACTGAGGTTCGGTGGGCGGGACCAGAAGGCACGCCTGTTACCATGTGCTTCTGTTTTCATGCTGCTCTGGTGGAGAGGAGGCAGAGTGATACGGAGATACCTGGAGACATTCACCCATACACTCAGCAGTAACCTGCAGACACGCGTCTCTCCACACACTCATGTTGGAATAAAAAAAAAAAGAGTTGCTGTGTTCTGTTGAATGCGGCTGTAGTCAGGCTTGAAGAAGTTCATATAGAGTCTCTGTGAATCTATCAGACTTAATTGCAGACCCTGGTGTCTGCGGTTGGAGAGAAGACCACCAGTTTATTAGTAGGAAGTGAAAACCACATCTCAGTCAGAGCAGTTATCTGTTTACTGGAGTCTTTTAATATCAGAGATGTAAGCTCTGAGAAGCACTTAAAAGAAATACAGGTTCAATTTACTCATTTCTTGGTCCCTCCTTTCTCTTTCTTTTACCTGTTTCAGCAGATGTGTGTTAAGGGCCCTCCAGCTGAAGGTGGTGTTCTCATCCTGCTTTCCTCCTCCTCCTCCCCATCCCGTCAGAGGCAGCATGAAGCTCTGTGGCAGCTCCTGGAGCAGCGGTCCCTGCTGCTCTTTGTCCATGAATATTGCCGGAGGGTCCGTCTGACAGCAGCTTGTGTGTCCAGAGTGAAGCAGCAGCTGAAGGTATCAGTGTTTTTACAGCATGAGATCAGGAAAACATGGATATCAAAAGGTTTGATAAAGTCACATTGTTCTGTCCTCGCTGTTATAACTTCATCATCAGTCATTTTCTGTACCGCTTATCCAGTTCAGGGTCGCGGGGGTTGCTGGAGTCTATCCCAGCTATTATCAAGCGAGAGGCAGGTACACCCTGGACAGGTCGCCAGTCTGTCGCAGGGCCAACACAGAGAGACAGACAACCATTCACACTCACATTCATTCCTAGGGGCAATTTAGAGTGATCAATTAACCTAACATGCATGTCTTTGGATGGTGGGAGGAAGCCAGAGTACCCAGACAGAACTCACGCATACACGGGGAGAACATGCAAACTCCACACAGGAAGACCGCTGTTGGAATTGTTCGAACCCCCCTCCCCAGCCAGGAATCAAACTAGCGACCTTCTTACTGTGAGGCTGCGGTGCTAACCACCATGCCACCATGCAGCCCCGATTGTAACTCAAGTATTAAAAATATTCAGTTTGTTTCTATGTACACTGCCCGGCCAAAGAAAAAGTCACCAACAAAAAAAAAGGTCAAACATTTAACATTTGGTTGGAGCCTTTAGCTTTGATTGCGGCAGCATTCACTGTGTTTCCAGAAGCTTCTGCAATGTCACCAGATTTATTTGCATCCTGTTGCATCAATTTCTCACCAAGATCTTGATGATGATTGTAGAGTCTGACCACAGCACATCCCAAAGATTCTCAATGGGGTTCAGGTCTGGACTCTGTGGGGGCCAATCCATGTTTGAAAATGATGTCTGATGATCCCTGAACCATCTTTCACAATCTGAGCCCGATAAATTCTGGCACGGTCATCTTGGAATATGGCCGTGCCATCAGGAAAGAAACATCCATTGATGGAATAACCTGCTCATTCAGTATATTCAGGTATCAGCTGACCTCATTATCTGAGCTCATACTGTTGCTGAACCTGGACCTGAGCAACTGCAGCAATCCCAGATCATCACACTGCCCCCACAGGCTCATACAGTAGCACTAGCATGATGCTGCATCACTTCATCTGCCTTTCCGGCCACATTTCTTCCTGGAAGACGATGGCCCACTATCCTTCCAGTTTTTCATAATGCGTTGGACTGTTCTGAACCCAGTTTTAGTAGTTTCTGCATCTCCTTAGATGTTTTCACCTCTTGATGCCAATGATATGACCCTTCTCAGACAGACTAACATCTTTTCCAAGACCACGGATGTGTCTTTCCACATGGTTGTTTAGGAAATGAGAAGCAACTCATTGCACCAGTTGGGGTTAAGTAACTTGTTGCCAGCTGAAAGATAATCGCCCATGCAGTAATTATCCAATAGGAGGCTCGTAACTATTTGCTTAGTTAAATCCAGATGGCGACTTTTTTTTTTGGCCAGGCAGTGTATCTTGTAAGGTTTGACCAAGGGCTAACACCTTAAGGAATGTCCCCTGAAGTGTACAACCAAAAGTAGGGATGGACATTAGCAGTGATCTTTTTGATCGATCGTCGGGAGAATTAAGGATCAATTATCGATTAATCATTAAGAAATATATGTTAAAAAATAATTACACATACCACATGCAGACTGTTTTTTTTTCTCAAATACGTATTTATTTCAACTCCCCACTGCTCTACAGCCTCTATCATCATCTCTGCAAGCAGGTCGGCAGTGGTGGCACGTGATGGTGTTGTAGCTTTCTGTTATGGCAATGCTAACTGCTGTGGCTAACTTGTTTAGCAGCTCCTGCTCTCGCTCTTCGTGTTTCAATGAGCCTGGTAGTGATGCACTGTAAAGGAAGCCGATAGACTGATGAATTTACTCGAACCAAATTTGGTAAACCTTTTCCATCTACGATACTCCACAAAATCCACGAAAATCATTTTACAGATTCCCTCCATAATTTTGATTGGCTGCTTTGCATCATAGCTCCTCATAGCTCCACCAAGGCAATGGTGGGTTGAAGGCAGGACAAGAGGGAAATGAAAGTTGAAAGAGGATAAGTGGAACAGAGAGAAAACAGTAAAGAAAAGAGAGCGAGAGGAAAATAAAAACGGATCCACTTACACAGTCATACAAACATCATACATACACACGCAGAGCTACGCAGAAAAGAGGTAAAACCTGGTCAGTGCAACGGAGAGCAGCATCACAGTGTCATCATACAGAATAAAAGGTGCTCTATGGTGATGCAGTAATGCAGATGCAGCCTCGTCACTGCAAGGAGAAGGCCTGCACAGCCCGAGACCCGGGCCAGCAGCAGGCGCCCAGAGGCTTGGACCCCAGCCACCCCTCCAAAGGGACGGACATGCATCCCCCCAGAGGGCAGCAGAGGGTGGCTTCAGCCAAAGCCCCCCACAGCCTCGGGGCCCAAGCCCCAGCAGACCAAGACCAGCAACTGCCAACCCCACCGGGCGCCGGCCCCCCAGGGCAGGTACAGCACGGAGCCCAGACCCCCCTGGCCCCCCACCTGACCCAGCCGACACCCATGGGGGACCGGGCCCCTGCCTCCCACTTCTGGTGCCAGGGCGCCCCCACGCCACCACCACACTTCCACACTCACTCCTCCCTCCACCCCACACACATACACTCCCATCTCCCTATACCCCCAACACCCATATACACTCCCCCCACATATATGCATCAACCCACCCCTCCCTTCAACCAGACACACTTACACCCCTTCTTCCTCTACTCCCTAGCATACGTCCCCACATCGCTCCACCCCTGACACACATGCACAGGCCTCCCTCCCTCACCCATCACGTCTTCCTCCAACCACTCACACATATCTCCTTCCTTCCTAAACCCCTCGCTCCCACACACAGTCCACACTGTGTGAGCTGTCCACACAGTCCCCCCACTTGCTTCTTCCTCCATATGCACCCTGGACACCCTCCCTCCTGTCACTGTCCGACATTCACTCTCAAACACCAATCCTTGTACACCTGCATGCACCATGCCCATTGACGCACACACCTCATCCCTCCTACACCTTATTATTTTTCCTTTCACACTCACATTCGTTTGCTCTCACACACCCACCTCACTCTTACCCTTGCTTCTGTGTCTCCTGAGCGATAACCCAGACCAGAGAAGGAGCTACAAGCTCCCAGCACCCCACTCCCCCTGGATGCAGCAGAACAGGCATCTCCTAAGCCACTAGACCCCCCGCAATGCAGCTTCCCCCCCAGTATCGCCCGGTAGACAGGGGTGTAGACCCTGTTGCCCTCTCCTCCTCCGCTCATGACTATGTGTAAGATGTCTGATGTTTGTAATTAAAACTGAAAGACAGTACCAAGCCATGTTAGGAGTGGGGCCGTATAGGCGGTACAACCACCCAAATAGCCCCCCGCCCCCCCACATGGCCTGCCTCTCCGAAGTTGGTTGTGTGCTGTCAGTATTATATCCAAATTTGCATGTAGTAATATGCCCAAGCAATCTAGAATTTTGCGTGAGGGGCTGAACCATGGTTTGCGGGCAGTTTACGAAGAATGAACGCGCAAATGGCAACGGGTGCAAACGTGTTGGAAACGCCCCTATATATATTAGGTTTTGGGTGTTCTGCAGCGTGACAAATTGCGAGAGACGACGCCAAAGGAAATATGACCGACAAAGGGAGATATTGGTGCAGGAGGGAAATGAAAATATAATTTTGAATAAGTGTGATGAATACAAAAAATTGAATTGATAACACAACAGTCTCAGAAGGGGCCAATTCATGAGGACATGGATCAGGGGTTGCTGAACAAATGAAAGTGTCTGCTAGGGGTGCACCGATTGATCTGCCAGCCGATCAATCGGCTCAGATTTCCTTAATTTTGGGGGATCGGGGATCGGCCGATAAATAAATGTAAAACCGATCTTATCTACGATCATATTTACTTCGGCTAAAGTCACTTTTGGTGGTTTACGTTTAGTTTAGTTTGTCTTGTAGATTATTTTATTTATTACTTATACCATATTATATGCATTGCAAAATAAGCAAAATACTGTTGTAAAGTTTATTTTTAGTAAGAGGCTCAAAGCCAGTTTGAAATGCAACCAGTTGAGCTAGTTTTGTGTTTAATAATGTGAAAAATGAGACTGAAGGAATGGAAATTATACTTTTGTAGTTTGGACTACAATACTTGCAAATTTTCATTTATATTTAAGAACAGTAGCTTGTGCAGTTAAAACTAGTTTGCATTGTACTACAGGTACTGTATTGTTTATTAATAGAACAAAATTGGTACATTGAAGATGTTTGCTGTCAATTTTTAAGAAAAATTGGTATCGGCAAAAATCGGTATCGGTGGGTCAGATTTCTAAAAGATCGGCGATCGGTGATCGGCCAGAAAACTGCAATCGGTGCACCCCTAGTGTCTGCTGCTCCGACATGGTCTCTATTACGCGTGAGGTGCGTAATAGAGATCAAATATTTATTTGAAGAGAAAGAACAAAAACCATACACACACAATCACACCTTGATTTCCCGATCAGGTTCACTCAAATGGACCCCACATACATATTTATTTGAAGAGAAAGAACAAAAACTATACACACACAATCACACCTTGATTTCCCAATCAGGTTCACTCACGGACCTGCGCAAGACCAACCCCACACCACACCCTAAATAACCACACACTTTACCCAGTCAACACACCCCTGTCCCTCCACACCCTCCTCCCACCCCTCCCACACATTCACAATTACCCAGCCCCCCATACATCTGCCTCGTTGGTCCCCATCCCCCCTTCCCCACACACAGGCCCACATCCCCACCATGTCCCTAATAGACACACTTCCACCTCTGCGGGACCCCTCGCTCGTCCACTTCCCCCACATACCAACTCCATACATGCACCCGCCCCTGTATCCCCACCTCACCACACTACCACACCTGCCTCGCACACAAATGCCTCTACTCCAACACACACAAACCCTGCCTATGCACACCTCTATCCACATTCGACACATTCTTCCATGCACCCACACCTGCCCACACATCCACACACACCCTCATAAGTACACATGCATATCCCCCTGTGCTCACACCCACACATACCCATGCTCACCCTCCACACAAACCCCCACCCACATGCACCACAGATGGGAACTGCAGAGCCACCAATCCTCCCCCACGCCACGAAACCGCCCGCCCAGTCCCCAAACCAGGCAAGCCCAACCCACACAACAAGTTAAATCGTGCCGATGGGTCCCACTCAGCCAAACAGCGGAGCAGAACAGGCACCTGGCACGGAAAAGACCCAGCCACCCCACAACCCCCATTCCCGACACATATACCCCTAGTCACACACACCCACAAATACACACACACGCACACCCTGGCACACGCGCACACACACTTAGCAAGGGTGCCCCGGCCCCCAGTGGAGTGACTAGACACCAGGTCGTTAAGGCCAGCCCAATGGAGGTATGCCCCGCAGGCCTAGACTGTCTATTGTTTTCAGTGCAATGTTAGCAAATGTTTGAAGGGGACATCAAACATTTTAAACATCTTGAACATCCCCTGTCCTGTATAATAAACTCTGTGTAAAACCTTCAATTGTATCAGTTGCATATTTGAATTCTTGGGTTTAAACACATTTCTAATGACTATTTGTGTCCATGAGTTTTGGTTAAGGGTTCCAGATAAGTCAGCCTCCCATGTTTTACTCCTTCTTAGTGCATTTGCGTCGTGCATAGATGCTTCTGTGTTACAGTCCACATTTTTTACAGAGTAAGACTGTGGTCACGAGCATTAAAAAGTAGAAGTCCGGGCTGTCTTGAGGTGGATGGGACGGGTAATTCTGGGCTCCTCTGCTCGGGGTTGGCCGAGGATGGGGACTCAGCCAGAGCTGGGGGGGGTTGGGTCGGCAAGACGTGCCTCTAGCTTGTTACATACTCCACGAGAAGCAAGAACTTTGTTCTTGCTTCAAGAACAAAGGCTGCAAGAACAAGAAAAGTTCTTTTTTGTCAAGTCATTTCATACTCCACAAGAAGCTCTGTGACCAGGCGCACACGAGGGAGTAAGAAGGGTGGTGACTGTGTTCACCCAGTGATTATACATTTACAATAAACTTCGTCTGTGACAAGACGGAGTTGCACACCCAGTGGTGTCCATGTATATACAGTATATGTCACGTGTGTAGTTTAAATTTTCGTACTTTCTCATCACCTCGATCAGCTGTTTATTTAAACTGTCCGTTCAACGTCACATTTACAGAAGTGCAGAGGGCAGAGGTGACAACTCTCTCCTCAAGCGTCTGTGTTAACCCCACCCGCCTCAAATGTCTGACCAATCGCACAATATTTCTCGGAGCTCCCCGAGAAGTAAGTTCTGCTCAGCCAAGGGGTCGAGAAAGCTGCAAGCCATCCTCAAACACGTCTGCGAGAACAAAATGACGTCATTTTGTTCTCGTGGCCCCGAGAACAAGAAAAAAGTTTTCTCTTCTCGTGGAGTATGTAGCAGCCTTCAGTCAGGTCAGGCTGATGTCTGGTCGCTGCACAGGGAGTTAGGGTGCACCCTGGTGTGCGTGTGTGTGGGCGTAAAGGCTAGTGAAAAGGTAGAAAGGACAGGAGTTTAGACAGATCTCTGGCGCTAATTCGGTGTGAGACAAGTGGCGGTCCCTTTGATATCCGCAGAGGCTCCGGGTTTATAGTGCTCAGCTCAGGGCTGCAGACTTTGGCTCAGGTGAAAAGTTCAAACGAGCAGCAGCAATAAAAAAAAAAGGAATAAAAGAAAAACACAATGATAGAAACTCACCTGTCTTGTTACCACATCCCCCACTGTGAGGTGAGGTGATGTGGCGTGGGTAGGTGTGAGGTGACGCGACGTGCATGACCTGATGTGACATAGCGTGGCTGCCATGATGTATATCAGCAGTAAACATGGACGGATCCCATTCATAACCATGACTCTCCTCTCTTTCAGGCTTTCTCCAGCTGGCCTTTTCCCAGGCTTGGTCTTAGTTCTCTGAGCCAGGAAGCCCGGGTCCATTTCAGCCACTGGTGGTGTCTACTGTCCAGAGTTTACTCAGACCAGTACCTGAGACGAGCTGTTGTCCGGCAGACTGGGCTGTTGAGGGAAATGCAGCAAACTCTGGGCATGCTCAGTCTACAGCTCCTGGTTCTGATGGAGCAGTATGCGTTTGCTGTTCTGTCTGCTGTTGGCCTGGCTGAAGCAGACTCTGTACCGCAAGAGGTCCTGGAGGACGTTGTAGTGGGTTTGGACCTGTACAACCAGGCAGTGGAGGAGCAGCGAGTGCAGCAGCGTGCCTCCCAGCAGAGGATGCTGATGCTGCAGCAAACACAGCATTCCTCCACGTTCAGCAGTTTTCTGAAGATGAACACATACCCGCCGTCTGCCGTCACATGTAAAGAGCTCATGACCGTTCTGGCTGCGCATCATGCAGGTATGGCAGCCGAGCAGCTGAGCCGACATGCCTGGGCCAACCATGAAGCTTGCTCTGTGGACTTCTGTGGGACCTCCACGCTGAGATCTGAGTGGACCTGGGACCAGCAGCAGCACACCCGCCTAGCTTCACTCTCTGTCCTTGTCAATAATTCCCCCAACACAAAAATATCATCATTCCTTATTTCTCCTCCTGGTTACAGCCCAGACCAACATTTCAACACCGTTAGTCTGGAAAACCATTCCCCCACCTCCAGCTGCAACATAGACAGGATCAGCCAGGGCCAAACTTGCCTCTGTGATCAGACCAGTAAGGACACACTGGACTCGGTCCAGCCTGGTGCAGAACAAAGAAGATCAGAAAACCCTGACCTGCTGCTGACCACCTCCACGTTATCCACCTGCCGTCCTCTCTCGGCTCCATCTCCACCACCAGTGAGCCAGGTGGAACAATCCTCCGCAGAGCTTCTCTTCCAGGTCCTCGTTTCCTCCAGAGATCTGCTGGCACCACTGATGTCTCAGAAAACCACAACAGAAGAACCAACGAAAACAGTGCCACCAGCTTCTGCACCAGATGTCTTCAGCTGGAAGTCCAAATCGCTGGGTTTGAGTTCTGCTGTCACAAATATACTTCATCCAATGGCTGGAAACCAGGACCAAAACATGAAAGGAGCAGAACTGGATCCAACAACACAGCTGGATGTCAGTGACAGGTAAGAACGGGATCCGGTGCAGAGTTTGGACCAGATAATCCTGATGTTGAGATGAAACTCTGACAATCAGAAGCCAGCTCTAAAACCTCTGCTATGTGTTCTCCCGTGAGTCTGCCTTTGTTTGACATGAAACATGAAGGTCCTGCTGGTTTCCATGGAGATTTGGGGGTTTCATTGTAAAGTGGGTTTTTTTTTCATATTACATATTATTTTGGGCTGAACTTCTTCATACTTGTGGGAAAGTACATCTGCTCTTTAACCAGAGCTTTTCGAACATGCTGCTTCTTTGCAAACTCTGCCACGTTCAGACCAAAGACTGTAAAAAAATAGACCAAGTATCGGGTCACGTCTGCATAGGGGAAAGTGAAGCCAGTTAGGCCACTGGCTGTTATCCCACTGTCAACATCTTGGTGTGTTGTGTTTGTCGTCACTCCTGGAAAATACTAAAATGGGCAAAGACAGGGCTGCAGGACAAATGATTGACAGCAAAGGTAACACTAACCGCGCCAATCCTAAGTGAACAGGAACGGATGAAGATAAATGGTTTAAAGGTACGAAATGCTCAGACTTGCTGTTAACCAGCTAAAAACCACTGTTGTGCTACTCTGCTACAGGCTAAGGCCTTCCGGTAAAATGGTTAACCGTGATAAAATTCCCAACAATTGGTACCGTTTCAAATTTTAATTATTGTTAAACCGTGACCTATTACTGCACTTTGAAAAATTCCCAGCAATGCTGCTCATTGGCTGGAAAAGCAGCAGCAATAGCAGTTTGCAAAGTTTAATTTATGAAAACATGGTGGAAGGCAAATAGACAGTTCTCTTGAGATCTTCCCCCTTTAAAAAGGAAAAAGTAGACATTTAGATCCTTTTTGGATATTTTCAAAGATGGTGGGAGATATTTCCATAATACCGCGATAAAAATGATAACTGTGATCATTTTGGTCACAATAACCGTGATATGAAATTTTCATATAGTTACATCCCTACCTGGGAGCAATCAGAGGAGCTAATTATTAAGCTGGATTTATAGTCACGTGGCGTCTGCATCCAGTCCGGTCTGCGTACCTGACGCAGAGGCAGTGTGTGCTTTTACTCGAGCGCAGGGTTAGCGTCATGTTGCAGTTTGTTTTCCAGATCTGCAGGCGACACCGGGGCTTTGAATGACCAGGAAACTCCACAGAGCAGAGTCTTTTTTCACCCTGATGGTTCGCTACAGCTGCGGCATTTATTTCCTCTTAAGCCTGGATCAGACTACATGAATTTACCCCAATTTTGGCCTGACAGAGACGTCGCAGACAGTCGCTCACTGTTGTGCCTAATTCTGCATTGTCGGATCGCAGGACGTCTCGTCTTCACTCCGTGTAATGTGACATCATCATCGATTGGCGATTTGGTGTCTGCGACGCTTCACGACCATGATGCAAAAAAAAAAAAGGCTGGTGTATCAGAATTTTTTGGTTTTGTCCATCTAGTGTGACATTTCCTGCAACGTTTTCCTACATATCAACCAATAGAAGGACAGTGAGCCCCTCACTTCCACCGGAGAGGCCGCTCAGGAGCGCCGGTACATAAACAACAATGGCGAAAAGGGGGAGAGAGACACCTGGTCTCCGGTGGATCAGTAGAATGGAGGAGAGATTTGTGGAGCTGTGGCATCAGTTCTGCCTCTTTGATGTGCAGAATGGAGAGCCCATACTACTGACGTAGCCAGAAAAAAACAATACTTGGGTGTGCCAAATTTATTTTCAACAGTGTTACACCTCCATGAACATTCAAAAGAGTGTATCTCACTCGAATACAATGCTACTCTGTTGAAACATCCACATAATGTGTGTGTTCTATCAGTAATAGTCAACAGGAGTTCACAGCAGGTCCAAACATTCACGTATGTGGCGCTCTTAAATAAATCAATGACAAAGTCATAGAAAAAAGCACACTTTGTGTTTAAAGGCGCTATACCTGATTTTGCACATTTGCGAACCGTGAGCAAGGTGAACAGTGTAGTTCGAACTGTAAGCCCCGCCCCTAACTGTTTCTCCCAGTGAAAAATGCTCCTACTCTCGTTTTTCTCTCCTCCCACTCAACATGCACGAAATAACGTGCACGTTTCATACTCGTGCACAAAGAAACTCTCCAGAGAAAACTTGCATCTTCCAGTGAATTTACTGTTTTGGTTGCAGAAAAATGGCTCAGGTTCAGCTAAATGACATTTTCTATCATAACCGGTAGTTTACCGTAACCACAGTTATGTACACAGATGCACAGTTATGACGAGTTATGATGTTATAGGCGACGTTACAACATGACAGCCTGATAAAGTTTCTAACCGGCCACTTCGAGAAGCAGTGATGTAAAGCTTCGTCGTGTTACGGTGTAAATATCACTATTATATACGGTAGATCAGCAGAGGAAGCGCCAGCACCTGAGGACATATAAAATGTTACTCAGAAGAAAGTTATTGAAAAAATACCTGTCCAGGCGGACTTCCAGTCCACATTCAGTCCGAGGCTGTCCAGCTCTCTATCTTCAGTACAATCCACTGAGATTTGCACGAACTTTATTCCTTCTTTGGTCTCTCCTGCGTTTCATCTCTCTCCTCCTCAGTTTTTATGCTTTTAGTCTGTTTTGCTGCGGTATCGTGACTTTCCCTTCGGTAGACGCAGAGGTGGGTAGTAACGGGCTACATTTACTCCGTTTCATTTACTTAAGTACATTTTTACATAAAATGTACTTTTATGAGTAAGTTTGTTATGTAAGCTTCACATCCAACTCCAACTTCTGATTTCAGCTTGTGCGCGCGACTCTCTCCCACTCACCCCTCTTCTATTTGCGTGTGATGCCGGAGGAAAGCTGCCATATACACATTTTTCATATTTTGTCTTTTTGATGGTGCAATTAATTGTGTAGTTAATTGTGTAGTAGTGTGCCCCCAGCTTTACTAGACTGGTCTGGACTCTGGTCTCAGAAGTTTTGTTCTAAAAGTCCATGACAGTCAGAAACAGTGTTATAAAAAAGTACTATATTTAATGTGGTGGATCTTTATTTATGTTCATTAAAAAAAAAAAAAAAAAAATTTATTGAAATTTAGGGGAGACCAGGGATGATGGGAACACTTTGGGCCCGATTTATGAAAGGTTTGCGCTTGTTAAAACAGGCGCTATCTTCATTACGCACGCAATAATCCGCCAGAGCTGATTTACAAAGCAGGGCAAAAGGAGGTTTGCGCCTGTCAAGGGGCAAAATAGCGCCGCTGTCCATTTTGCGCATCTGCTGCAGATGAATATGCAAACTGGGCGTTTCTGCCAGAAGGCGCAAAATATTGGGAGGAGACTATGCAAAACCTCAGTTTAACACGCGCAATGTGATCTATCAACCGTTCAAAGGAAAGCGGGGGCAAAAGATTGCGTGTAATTTAGCACGTCTGAAAAGCAGGTATAACTGGCAGCTTTACGCACTGATGGCTGAAAGATGCTGCACACAGGACTGCAGACATCGGGTCAGAATCATTTCTCATGATGTGTTCAGGCGACACGTCAAGTTTTCATTATTTAATTAAATAACAATCAACATCACTGTTAAACACGGTTATTCTAGACATGAACCAGAACATCTGCAGCTGCAGCATCATGGTAGTTAAAGCTGACATTATTTATGTCTTTTTATTTTCTTTTACTTTTTGCCAATGGTATATTTTTAAATTAAAATCATCTCCTGCTCCTCCACACCCCAGCAACTGCTGCTGCTGTTCTGAGGTTCCTGTCCTGCGGGAAGTTGGCCCCCACCCCACAAAAAACTCAGTGAAAATAACCAGTAACGTCGCACAAACTAATGATACTATTTTTTTACTGAGTTTTGCATGGGGTGGGGGGCAATTACGCAGGTCCCGCGCCTGGCATTGTGCCAAAGAGCGCGCAGTCTGTGCGTAATATCAGATCATCTTCAACAGCGTGTCCTTATCCACGTCCTTAAACTGGCCTCTTCTTACGACCCACAGAGAAACCTGCTGCATTATTTTTATTTATAGTTATTATATGAAGAGTACATTTGCAAAAACAGACAAACATCACTGTGGAAAAACGGAGTTAACTGCTTTTGTTGCTGTCGGGTACAAACGTCCTATCTCCATTTTACATCATTAAAACTCTCTACTTCACGTGAGCTTGATTTTCTGAAAATATTCAAAAAGTAAATGAAGAGTTTATTTGCAAAAGCAGTTAACTCCGTTTTTTCTAAATGGCGTTTGTCTTTTTTTGCAAATGAACTCTTCATATTTATCTTATATTCTGTTTTTTATTTGCCTCATTATATCTCTGGAACTAACATCTCTCTATCAGGATGAATTTCATTTTGCATTTACCACATGCTCTTCTGAACTTTCCGTGGCGCAGGGAGAGCGCACGCTAAATCCTCATTTAAATCCTGCTGTTTGCGCCTGTTACAGATTGCGCGTGTAATCTTTGTAGATCACCCGCAAACGCTAAAATGACAGCGCACGCTATTTTTTTTGCGAGGCAAAGACATTAGACTCGCAATTTGGAGTCTTTGTAAATCAGGCCCTTTGTGTTTGAGCAAGTGTTACTCAGTGGTCCTTTGTGCCAGAGCTCTTACATTTGAACATCTGATCCCATATTTGTCTGCTATAAATGAGAGACACTTGGACTTCTACTGCACCATCACAGATTAGTTAAATTAATGTCAAATACAAAGTGGTGTGTTGTTGCAACCTCCCCCAGCACCTGCTTGAGCTGTAACAGTACTTGAGGATGGATGTAACAATCAAATTATTATGATTAAAAAACATCAACACTAATCAATGTATGGAAGCATTTTAATGAAAAATAAAGAAGGAACCATACACTTGTGAGACTGAAAAATATTAATGATTAACTAAATAAAGAGTATAAATTTAATACCCGAAAAATAAATACAATAAAATGAAAAATCTTTGCATGACATAAATTAAATTAAATAAAGAATAATGACGTATAAAGTGCTCAGGGTTGTGTTTATATTTTGTAGCTTGAAACAGGTTAGTGTGAAAATGTCATTTGGACAGTTTAGAGATCCATGAACCAACCCACAAGACACTTTTGAGAGGTGCAAATGTGCCGAGTAGGCTACTTACCAAGTAGCCTAACAATCAACTGAACAGTTGAACTGTGTATTTTAGGTGCAGAAATACTAGAAATAGAAATATTAGAAATACTCGTGATCATCAAATGGCCGAAGGCATAATACATTTATTTAATTAGGTTTGCCAGTTGTGGTAAATATAGTTGTCACATTTGTTCAAACCATCCCCATGCCAGGCAGCCATTAAAAAGTTAACCTTTTTTAGTATTTAGCTTCAAAGCTAGCACTAATGCAACACATCAAATTAAACTAGAGAAAATACTAGTTGAGCTGATGTAAGTGAAACAATCATATCTACAACACAATGGACACAATGCAAAAAATACTGGTGATGAAATTTGTTGGTTTCATACCTGAAAAATGTTTTTTTGGGGGGCTCCAGATAGGGATGTAACGATTACCGGTAAAATGGTTAATCGTGATAAAATTACCAACAACTAGTAATACCGTTTCAAAATCGAATTATCGTTAAAACCGTGACTGATTACTGCACTTTAAAAAACTCCCAGTGATTGGCTGGAAAAGCAACAGCAGTCCCAATTTGCATTGTTCAATTTATGAAAACATGGTGGTGGGCGTCTAAGGCACCCACATGGACGGTTCTCTTGAGATTTTTTCCCCTTTAAAAAGGACAAAGTAGACATTTAAACCCATTTTGGATATTTTTAAAGATGTTGGGGGGTGTTTCTATAATACTGTGATAAAAATGATAACTGTGATCATTTTGGTCCCAATAACCGTGATATGAAATGTTCATATTGTTACATCTCTAGCTCCACAACAGTTTTTCACTCAGAAACACCAGACTTTGCCAGTAAGCTAAATTTTCATGTGGGCACAAACTGTGTTGATGACATCACAACAGCTCTTTTTTTTTAACTAGTTAAAGAGTGTTACAACCATCTCCAGATTTAAAATAAATCTGATATTACTCATAAAAGTACTCAGTACTTGAGTAGTTTTTTCAGTGGGTACTTTTTTACTTTTACTTGAGTAATTATTTGGATGTAACACTTCTAAGTAACAGTACTTTTACTTGAGTACAATTTTTGGCTACTCTACCCACCTCTGGGTAGACCCCATGTAGTTCTGTTTACAAGTGCCGCCGTGCACGCGAGAGACGAGGCCGCTTCTCGTCAGAAAACGCTGTAAGTGGCTGATAGGAAACCGAAACTTATGTAGAACGAACCGCATTGGCATGAAGAGAGCGTCACGCCAGCCTTAGAAACCTAAAATAAAAAGGCCTGGATTCATGCATATACGCAATCAATGAGTGATTTATTTTTATGAAATTACCTCTTTTAACACATTTATACCATGTAGAAAGCATTTTTCTGAAAGAGATTAAAATAAAATCAGGTACAGGGCCTTTGAATAAAAACACAGCAAAAACATAACGGACATTGTGCCCAGTTAGATGAACATATTGAAATATGACACACTTGTGCGCATACTCATGCGCTCTCAGTGCCGTCATCACGGTCATCATGGTTATCAAAGTTAATTAACCATCTGAACACACCCAGTGGGCGCAGAGTATACACACAGCGACGCTGCTGTGCACTGTGCAGCTCTCAATTTAAAGGAAAGACGGCGGCTTTGCCATGAACACATTTATTATTCCATCATGTGTCTGATTTCATGTGGTTGACGTGGTTTCCAACGCACGCTCTGTCAGCGGCACTGATGCAGCGCACATCTGTGAGGACGCATGTGTGTGCATTTGTATAGAACAACACACTTTATTTCACTTTATGGCAGTTTTTAAAATAGTGTCACTGGATCGACTGGACTGGTCAGCGGACTGTGGTAAGCCTGATATTTTTGGCCTGCTTGGCTCTGGGCGCCCTGTCCGCAGTGCATGATGCGCCTGTTGGAAGCGATCAGTCCATTTTCTCTGCGAGCTCTTTTTCAAAGATGAGCAGCGAGATGCTTTTCAGTCTCTCCTTGCACATCATAGTTCTGTTGGTGGATTTAATCCTGTTCACAACAGAAAACAGGCTCCACAGAGCAACTGGATCAGGCAGCGTTACCAGAATACCAGAAAACAGTTCATTTTGGAAAAACACCTTAGTTATATTAGTCCAAATCTTTACTAATGGATGGGAACTTATGTCCCCTGTACACTTTCCATTTCATGAGTGACCCAAACAATCAATGCAGAGGCCTCCAAACCAAGTGACTGATTGACAGCTGCTTGTCTCGCCTCCCCATCTCGTGCCATCTTTTGCAACGCCACGCGATGATCAGACGGTTGTCTGTCTGGTGCCATTCTTGTAATGTGACCACTGGCAAGTCCAAGACACCATCCGATTTTATGACACAGCTGTTAATCTGACATAGCGACCTTCGTGAACGCTGAAAAAAATCGTGTAGTCTGATCCTGGCTTTATAGAGCAACAGTAGCGGAGACATGCATTCATTCATTCATTCAGCTACAAAACCCAAACATCTGGAAGCACGTTAACACACTGACCCATCACCAGTGAGTTATTCACTGGTGTTTCGGCTCTGCATTCGCGTAGGTCTCTCCAGACCCTCTAGCACAGTGTTTCTCAATCCTGGTCCTCAGGGATGAATAACATCTAAATAGATGAAGTTATGAAAATTTACCCCCCCTAACAGTTGACATGAGGGTAAACTTGACCTATTAAACCAAAAATGATGTTTAGAACCAGCTTTAGGGGACAGAGCCACTCCCATCATATGGATATATGCGGATCTACGACTATGCTAAATAGTGTCCAAAGTAGTCAGAGTGTTGCAGAAATGTTACTGGAGAGTAAATGCATGTATAAACTCCTAGAAATAAGGTCTAAGTTGAAGGAAACAAAAGTTATCTTTTAATAACCCTTGGCCACCCTGCTATTTTCTCTGGCAACCCCTAAAATAAATCTCTGCAGGTGTCCCCTGCATGCCTGGGGATTGGTTGGCTTACAGGAAAATTTTTTATCTCTGAATTGATGAATTCATCAAAATTCTCATCTGATAAAAATAAAGAGTTGAATCGCCATGGTTGATATCTTGGTTGAGGTTCAGGGATTAATAATGTCATACATAGAGGAGCATGATCTGAAATGACCATGGCTCCGTAGTCACACTCCTTCACAAGATGCCAAATTCTTCTGTCCACGATCAATTCGGGAAAATGTCACATGAACAGAGGAATAAAATGAAAATACTCTTGCCAAAGGGTAGCGACAACGCCATACATCTGCCACTCCATAGGTTATAAAAAATCAATTTTGTTGATTGAGCAGATTTTGTTAAGGATCACTGTACCAGACATACTTCTGTCTAGTGATCAGATGACACAGTTAATGTCTCCTCCAAATATAAATCTACGCGCTGACATATTTGGTATCATTTACAAAAATTTATTAAAGAAATCACTGTCATCCCAGTTTGGTGCAGAGGCCAAAATGACAGGAAGTGTACAGTGGGTACCAAAAGTATCCAGACCTCTTTAAACTTTTTACTCTTTGTTTCATTACAACAATTTGCCAAAATAAAAAAGTTCATTTTATTTCTCATTAATGTACACTCAGCACCCATCTTGTCAGGAAAAAACAGAAATGTAGAATTTTTTTGCAAATTTATTAGAAAAGAAAAACTAAAATATTATATTCGGAAAGGCACACACCTGTCTATATAAGACCTTACAGCTCACAGTGCATGTCAGAGCAAATGAGAATCATGAGGTCAAACAAACTTTTCAAGGAGCTCAGAAACAGAATTGTGGCAAGGCACAGCTCTGGCCAAGGTTACAAAAGAATTTCTGCAGCACTAAAGGCTCCTAAGAGCACGGTGGCCTCCACAACCCTTAAATGGAAGAAGTTTGGGATGACCAGAACTCTTCCTAGACCCGGCCGTCTAGCAAAACTGAGCAATCGTGGGAGAAGAGCCTTGGTGAGAGAATAAAGAAGAAGCCAAAGATCACTGTGGTTGAGCTCCAGAGATGCAGTAGAGAGATGGAGAAAGTTCCATAAAGTCAACTATCACTGCAGCTCTCCACCAGTTGACCTCAGCAAATGATCAGACACACCTAATCATCCTTAAATAGGACCTGCCTGACAAAGTGAAGTCGACCAAAAGATCCTCTAAAGCTAGGCATCATTCTGCAATCCAAAGAAATTCTGGGAAAAAACGAGAGTCAAAGTAATTGAGATCTATTAGTCTAGAAAAGGTTTCTGGGACTCCAGCGAACCACAGTGAGAACCATTATCCACAAATGGCGAAAACATGGAACAGTGGTGAACCTTCCCAGGAGTGGCCGGCTGACCAAAATTACCCCAAGAGCACAGCGACGACTCATCCAAGAGGTCACAAAAGACCCCAGAACAACATCCAAGAACTGCAGGCCTCACTTGCCTCAATTAAGGTCAGTGGTCATGACCCTGTGTTCACACTGGACGCCTCCATTTGCGTATGTGCCCTAGATTTCAACGCACAAATGCTGGATGTTTACTCGCTTGATTCGGTTGTTTTTTTTGCATGAATGGAGCGAATAATACGCATGAATGAAACGTATTGTATGCACGAATACGCCTTACTCACGCGTCAAGTTGAACTTTCTGGAGTAGGGGATGGTGGTTTGTCACTCGTCAGTCACCCCAGTCAGGTGAACATGGCAGAACCCAGTTATTTTGAGTACTTTGAGAGAGCTGTGGTGGTGTTCCTGCTTTGGAAGTCTGAGAACCAAATACGCCAGCGTATTTGGATCCAGCAGATTCTTCAGAGGTCTCGGAGCTCAGTGGATTTCATCACTTGATCCCGGAGTTATGTGTGGATGACGGCTGCTTCCAGGGTGATTTCCCGAGCCCAGTTTGATGGGCTTCTGTCAGGGAGGATCGGTGCTGCATATCCCTCCAGGATACAAACTACAAGCGCTGTATTTCGGCTGCGGAGCATCTGTCCATCTGCCTTTGGTGAGTAAGCTAGCTGCTGCTAGTTAGCGCTTCCAGCTAAACTTCCAACAACTTCCAACTTCCAGCAAAACAACGTGGCTTCTGTCGCTAACTATTATAGCTCAGTTCAACCAGTCTCCTCGCCTCCACCGCTCAACATTTAACCAGCTGATTTAACGCAACTCGTAACTGACCACTTTCCTGCTGCTTTCTGAGTGTTTGTTGACATCAGCTGAGGCTGAACTCCTGGTACTGGAGCATCATCCTCTGACCAAACTGAATACCACACTAGTCTGACCAGAGACTCATATTAAATTATATTGACGTTTTATAACAAACAACCTTAATTCTCTGGGAACTGCAGGTTCTCTGTTCCCGCTGCAGTGCCAGCATTGTGACATTTTATCCATCAAACACTGGCTGCAGAGAAAAGCAGCTTTTGGTTAATAAGGTTTTGTCTGACCGGGTTTTCAGACCTAAATTTATGGTAATATTACACCGCTTTTTTGTGCAGCACTTTGTGATTTTATCTGTGAAAAACACTTTCCCCTTCTTTACTATTGAAGAGAGCAGCAAGCTGCAGAGCGCCGGTCCGTTCACATCTTGTCTCATTCATTTTCATTGACGACGCTGGTATTGTTTGCTCGAGTTCAAAAACGCTCGAGTTCAATTTTTTCAAATTGAGCGAATAGGCGAAGTTCGCTCTATTCACACAAATAGGATGCCTCATTCGTGCGAGTAAAATGCTACATTCGCGTGAGTTAGACACGCGTTTGGGGCTTGTCGAGCTGTGAATTCGCGTCAAACGCGCTGCGCCACGCACATCTATTCGCGCCTGTACATTGACTTAACATGTAATTCATTTGAGCGAATGAATTTATTCGCGTCCTGTGTGAACACAGGGTGACTCCACCATAAGAAAGAGGCTGGGCAAAAATGGCTTGCATGACAGAGTTCCAAGACGAAAACCACTGCTGAGCAAAAAGAACATGAAGAGAACATGCTCGTCTCAATTTTGCCAGAAAGCATCTTGATGATCTCCAAGACTTTTGGAAATACTCTGTGGAATGACGACACAAAAGTTGCACTTTTTGGAAGGTGTAGGTCTTATTACTTCTGGCGTAAAAGTAACGTGGCATTTCATACCAACAGTAAAATATGGTGGTTTTAGTGTGATGGTCTGGGGCCGTTTTGCTACTTCATGACCTGGAAGACTTGCTGTGGTAAATGGAATCATGAATTCTGCTGTCTACCAAAAAATCCTGAAGGAGAATATCTGGCCATCTGTTGGTGACCTCAAGCTGAAGCACACTTGGGTTCTGCAGCAGGACAATAGGGGATTATCACGCTTCCGTGTTCCGGCTTCCGGAACTTGAAACACTTAGCCGGTTCTCTTCCGGTCCAGTTCAATGTCCCTGCTCTGTTCCACTTCGTAAATTGAATAAACGCCAACCCTACTTAAATTTTCATGGATTCCCGACTGAAGTGATCCTAAGGAAGAAGTGGATCAAAGTGATTCGCCGGAGTGAAGGGCCGAACTTTATTATAAAACAACGTAGCACGTTTGTTTGTAGCCGGCACTTCAATGATGCAGACAACACGGTTAGGCTAGCAGGCTAGCATTAGCAGGCATTAGCAGGCTAGCGTTCGCTGATGTGCCTAACTCTGTGCGTCTTGGAACACACAAGCATCTGGAAATCGGGTCTGTGCCCTTTCAGAGACGCTTTCAGATGCTTATGTGTTTTCAGCCGCACAAAGTTAGCTGGCTAACGTTGGCCTGCTAACACCAGCTTTGTAGTCTGCCAGCTACAAACAAACGTGCTGCGTTATTTTATTATAAAGTTCGGCCCTTCACTGCGGCGAATCGATCGCATTGATCTACTTCTTCATTAGCATCACTTCAGTCGGGAATCAATGAAAACTTAAGTATGGTTGGCGTTTATCCGATTTACAAAGTGTAACAGAGC
Source organism: Atherinomorus stipes (assembly GCA_023101725.1). Taxonomy (NCBI): domain Eukaryota; kingdom Metazoa; phylum Chordata; class Actinopteri; order Atheriniformes; family Atherinidae; genus Atherinomorus; species Atherinomorus stipes. Next base: position 24,226 of record JALJCO010014138.1, read on the forward strand.
AGGGACAGCTATTGTTAAAGTTGTACTTCCATGGTCATTTCATTAATATTTCTGTGTTCTCCATTATTATTGAATGCATTCTGCATCGTTTCTGTTTCAAAAAAACCTTCTGGTATCTTTGTATCCAGCTGTATTTGTATACTAGAAGAGAGGCTTGTGGTCCAACGGCAGCTTTTCCGGGTCCTTCTCATGAATTTCCGTCTGATTGGCTGCCTCCCATCAGTGTATGAAGGAAGCTCCGCCCTCCGCTCTTATTTTGTTACAGACAGGAAATAGAGCCGACAAACAAGTTTGTTCCGCCATGCTAACAAACAGTTAGCTAATTAGCTTCTCAACTCCGAAGCTACAGTCGTGCTGTCTTCACTTCTAGTGTGTAGTGGAGGGTTACCTGCCTTCCAATGGACAGATAGAAACCCCACGTGGGATACGCTATTTGCAATGTGACGTAGAAGTGCAAGGCTGTTCCCGATTCGCTCTTTTCTTCGTATTGTTTCTCTGATGAGAAAGCACAGCAGATTGGGGGGAGCGCAACGCTAGCAAGTCAGCATGTGTGAGTAAACAAGGGGAAACCCTCCGTATTTCAGAAGGAGCAAGTTAAACGGGTTTTCAGTGGAAGGAGGCCTTTAAAATGACCCGGAAGAGGAAATGCCTAGATTCCGTAAAGTTCCGAAAAGCGTGATAATCCCCTATGATCCAAAACACACCAGCAAGTCCACCTCTGAATGGCTTAAGAACAACAAAATGAAGACTTTGGAGTGGTCTAGTCAAAGTCCCCACCTGAATCCCAGTGAGATGCTGTGGCATGACCTTAAAAAGGCGGTTCATGCTGGAAAAGCCTCCAATGTGGCTGAATTACAACAATTCTGCAAAGATGAGTGGAACAAAATTCCTCCACAGCGCTGTAGAAGACTTATTGTCAGTTATCGCAATCGCTTGATTGCAGTTATTGCTGCTTAGGGTGGCCCAACCAGTTATCAGGTTTAGGGGGCAATCACTTTTTCGCACAGGACCATGAAGGTTTGGATTTTTTTCCTCTTTGCTAATTTAATTATTCTGGAAGTTCCAACTCTCTAAAGCCAAACCTCTTAAGCCACAGTTTCATCCCTGTTACAAAAGAGCATGTGCATTTGAGCTAGCTTCTCGGGAGAGCCTCGATAAACACGCCCTACAACTTTGCCACCATTGCAGAACTCCTTGAAATCCAACTTCAAAATTTATATCTTTACCTTAAAATTAATTACTCATCATCAAAATGCTGTATTGCTTTTTCAGTGACGCTTGGTCCTCCATAGAAGATGACTTTGTAAGATAAACTATGGCCCTGCTTGTTAGGAGAGATGCCAACGCGGCTATATAACATTGACTCTGGAAGAGGGAGGGAGAAACAGAAAATCCGGGGTATTCCAGTAATTTATTCTTCACTAGTAACACATGCAGTATGCTGTGTTTCACACATCTTGTCAAACATCACAGGTGTTACCTTTTATATGACAGTATTCAAATACACCTTTTGGTTGCAGAGATGTAGTAATTTAAGGAAAATAATGTGATTTCGAGCAAAACAGACGTAGGTGCAATAAAAATCCACTTTTTCCACCCAGTAACTTGTCCATACAACATTTCTGCATTCAATAGACATCAAGTGCTAAATCAGAAGTGAGCAACACCTTTTCCATATGTTCCATGGAGAGAACCACCTGCTCAATGGTTCTGTCCAGTTAATCTGCAGGACCTGTAGGAAATGATCTGTGAGGAGGAGGTGATGAAGGCAAAAAAAGCCACAAAGATGTTCTGTTCGTGGCTGTTCATGCAACCAGAGTAACTTCGTCCTTTTTTGAATGGTCTGACGTATTTATTGTTCATTTTCCTGTTCTATGTTTGCTTTGATTGGGTTGCACATATTTGAAAGGTTTTGGTAAAGATGGAGTTGATCTGTTTGGTTCCCCATGTTTGTGACTAACACTAGAGTCCTGGTGCTCAGTAGTCTCCAGAATGTTCTTCATCATTTCTTGTCCTTTGTTTCAGCTCAAGTTTTCAGAAGGTCTCAGAGGACAGAGATAGAACCAGGCCAGCGTCCATGGAGCAAGATGAGGTCCGCTGCCCTCACTCTGTGCAGTGGTTGGATGTGGGGCACTCACTACTTCTTGCCGACCTGATTGAACAGTACCGGACCCAGCTGTGGAACCTCTTCAGCAAAGCCTTTAGGCTGAAACTGCATGTTCCTCGAGCAGGAGAGACTGCAAGCAGCATCAACCTGCAGAACATCCACAGGAGCTTCCACATCCTGGACAAGATCACTCGTACTTTCCGATCAGGTAAACTACACCTAGTTATCCAAACAGCCGTAACATCCTACAGATGGTGTCATCATCATCTCGGTGTGAGGAACATCTGTCTGATACAAGTTTGGTCTTTTCATGTCGTTTTTATTACACAGCAGGTTGGATAATGTTTCTACAGACTTCCAGTTCTCTATATGTCAGTGACAGGCAGGAGAATCAGACTATTTCACCATAAAGACAAATACAGTAACTACAATGCAGAAAGAGACGAAGGAGGTCCTGTTCTGAATATATCACGCTCCACTGAAAAAGATATTCCATGAATTTGGGATCGAGCATTCCAGATATTCCTCCAAAAACCTTGTAGATTTATGCCAGCTGGAATGAATGAAACCTAAACCAGATGTTTTGTGTTAATAAAAAATTACATCAGTTGCGGATCATCTTTCTGGAAAATCCAGATTAGGTTGGTAAATTTTTTAATAATCTTGTCGGAGTCAGTTCCAGTTTAAATCTTTAAAGACTTCTTTCTTTGTGATGTTTTTCAGATTTAACCATTACTGGTCATTATATTGAAAAAAAAAAAGAAAAGCCCGAAGCATGAACCTGCTTCAAGGTGTGCAGTCTGTGAAATGTGTATTCCCTCATGTAAACAAAATGAATGAAAGCTATTATGCTATTCCAAAATACTTTTTTTTAACTGTTATTGTTTATTAAGGTTTTTTTTTTTCCATAAACACAAAAGATATACACAACAAGAAAAATACAACAAACATAACATAAGATGTAACAGTAACAACAGTCATGGCTGCAGGTTTCTACATTTTACATGATCAGGTTTATATATTGTACAATTCACATGTCTTTCGGAGTATCATATAATTCCCATTTCCTCCACTTTGTAATAAAAACCTCTTTGTTAGGTTGAAGTTGGTAGGTCATTTTCTCCATATGGTAAATTTCACTTACAATGCCACTGTTCTTTAGTAGGAGATTCAGCCTTATACCAGTTTCTTGTTATTGTCTTCTTTGTTGCAATCAACATTATCTTGAGTATATATCTATCATTTCCAGCTACATTCTCAGCCGTATCTCCAAGATACATAGTTTTGCTTTCATTCGATGTCCCAAATCCTGGGATATGAAATATCATCCCAAAAGGAGCGCAGTCTGGGGCACAACCAGAAAATATGTGCATGGTTAGCTTCTTTATTCCCACATGTCCACATTCTCCGTGGTTGTTCTGGAGCACTTTGTCTGCTTTTTATCTTAGGTGTAGTGAAGGGTCAAATCTTTCCACCCAAATTCCCTCCATATTTGTGAGTTTATAGTGTGTGGTACTTCACACATTTCAAGCCACTCCTTGGGGGTAATATCAATGCCCAGCTCCCTCTCCCACCTAGCTCTAATATAATCTGATGAGACAACGGTACAATCCCTAAGATTTTGGTATAATGTAGACACCACCTTGATTTTTGACCCATTATACACTTTTATTAGTACTTCTATCACTCCATTTGTTATTTTTGGGCTCCCTATTTCCTTCATAAAATAGTCCCTTAGTTGAAGGTATCTAAAAAAATCCTCATTTTTTAATCCATGCAATTCTTTAAGGTCCTGGAAAGACATAATTTTTCTATTCTTTAATATAGTACATATGACAGTGATTCCCTTCCTTTCCCAATTTCTATGTCATGTCAATCAAATTTGGCTTGAAACTTTCTTCATATGCAATCCAGCTCAATAATCTCACCTCCTTCTCCGATTTATGCCGTTTAACGATAGCCCAGTTAGTCAGTGTGTGAGAGGTTATTGGGTCTAACAAATCTTTTAGTGTTTTTATTAATGTAATGTTTCCCAGGAAGGTCTGAACTGGTTTGTCAGTCGCCCTCTTCTCAATTTCTTTCCACTTGGAAATAAAATGTTTGTCACACCACTTAACTACTGGTCCAAGCTGTGCAGCTGAAGTCCAGTGGTATAGTCGACCACCTCTCAATGTCCTTTTTAATTTGTAGTTGAATGTGATCATAGTTTGTCTTCTGAAGATTACATAGCTGTTTTGTTAAGGTTTCCCCAAGATATTTTATGTTTTCTGATTTCCAATTCCATTTATAAGCTTTTGTAATTTCTTGGGAAGGAATATAATCAAAAGCCAGTATTTGCGTTTTGTTTTCATTTATTTCATATCCTGAGTGGTCTTCGTATATGTTTATAAGTTTCATCAGATGAGTAAGGCTTGTATCAGGCTTTTCTAACACAACGCCATCTCACATAACAATAGTAACGCGCTGTCAGTGAAGGCCAGTAACGGTAACAGCGTTGTGATGATAGACTTAGTAATTAGTTAAATTACTCCGTTACTGAAAAAGTAGTGCCATTAGTAACACCGTTTATTTCTAACACTGTTATTCCCATCACTGGTGCCAATACCTTATTAAAACCATGTTATTACACTTCTGATTGCAAGCACATTTAAAGTTATAGCTGCAGTTTGTTACTTAAAGGAGTGATGACATAGAAGTAAAAACTAGTATATGTTGTTGGCATTACTGCATAAATACTCCAAAGAAAAAAACGGCATTTTTTTACAGCGGAGTATTGTTTTGAAACGCCAGACCTCACTTCCTCAGTAATACAGTTGGGTCTGGTGATGATATGGAGCTTTACCCGGAGACCACGTTGACTTCAGTTTGATTGGCTACACCTTATTTCGCTATGACCTTATTTGGAGAATCTAGGTCAAGCTGCGGTCGGAGTTTGCTAAAGGCTAACTGCTAGCAACATGGGCACTTCAGACAGTGAGCTACGTTTATCAGACAAGACAGCATTTAGAAAATAAATAAACATACAGGTAATGACAAGGTTGTGGCCCCCTCCCTCAGTGTTCCTGCAGAAGTTTGCTTTTAAATCCATTTGTTTGAAAACCCAGACCTGACTGCACAGAAGTTACTACTAGCTCCATACACGAAGCTGAATCAGACAGGGAGGGGAGGGGGGAGCGGACGGTGCATAAACCGTTAGGAGAGAGAGGGGGGGGCGCTGTTTACTTGATAGTGTGCTCTTATTGGAGCAATTAAATTACGTAGAATGATAGAACTACGTAGAATGATAGAATTACCAGCTGTTTATGTCATTTCCACAGGTTTGTAAATCCACGACTCGGTTATCTCGTTCCCACATGTTAATTACATGTCAACAGGATTTAATAAAACGTGACCACGGATAACATGGTATGACTGCGCCTTCGTATCAACAGCTGCATCACCACATCAGTCAGAAACTGGTGCCGGATAAAAGTGGAATACAAGATCAAGAAATGACCTCCACATTCCAGAAGTTGATCCTGGGTTTTTTTTCCTTCGTGTTACGTTTTCGGGCGTCTGTCCTGGAAGTCGCCACAAATGTCTCTCCCTGCTGTGATCAGAGGCTCCGTCCATACGGACTTTCCCTCTAAGTTATCATCTGCTGCTTTCATCTCCTGATCACGAGCAGGAGCAGCTCTGATTTACAAAGAATCCAAATTGCGAGTCTAATGTCTTTGCCTCGCTAAAAAATAGCGTGCGCTGTCATTTTAGCGTTTGTGGGTGATCTACAAAGATTACACACGCAATCTGTAACAGGCGCAAACATCAGTATTTTAATGAGGATTTAGCGTGCACTGTTGCTGTGCCATGGAAAGTTCAGAAGAGCATGTGGTAAACGCAAAATGAAATTCATCCTGATAGAGAGATGTTAGTTCAGAGATATAATATGAGGCAAGTAAAAAACAGAATATAAGATAAATATGAAGAGTTCATTTGCAAAAAAAGACAAATGCCATTTAGGAAAAATGGAGTTAACTGCTTTTGCAAATAAACTCTTCATTTATCTTTTGAATATTTTACACCAAATCAAGCTCACATGAATCAGAGGGTTTTAATGATGTAGGCTCCAGCCTCTGCGAGCCATCTTAGATTAGCGGTTACAGCCAATGAATAAATGAACAGAAAACTTTTCAGCCAGCCCTCTATATTTTAACTCTCTCTCACCGTTCTCGGAGAAGAAATGTGAAATATTCCAGGCCCCTGCTCTGCTGTTCCTCCTCCTGGCCTCCCTCCTGAGTAGTTTCTGGTGTCCAGATTTTTGTTTTTTGACGGGCATCATTCTAAAATGCGGGAGTTTGCTTGTTGCACGCACATATTCCGATGAAGAAGAACGAACCTTGGACTAAACCATTAGAGGAGGTTATTGAAATGATTTCAAACTAAAATATTATGTGACTTTGTTTGAGCTCATATGCTAGTAATATTACATTCATTATAGTTATTTATATGCATAATAATTTAGTCATGTATGTAACATGTATGTAATTAACTCACTGGCTGCCATTCACGTGTAAACACGGTAATTAAAATCCGAACGTTAACTGCCAATCACCTGTTTACACGTTAAGTGCGGGTTTTAATCGGGAGAGCTGTTTTAATCTCTGGCAGAGCTTGTCAGAGAACCAAGAGTCGATCATCTTTATTTCTGTAGTTTTCAAAATGAACTTGAAAACAAAGTCAAAATGAAGTCAACGTGGTCTCCGGGTAAAGCTCCATATCATCACCGGACCCAACTGTATTACTGAGGAAGTGAGGTCTGTTGTTTCAAAACAATACCCCGCTGTAAAAAATGCCGTTTTTTTCTTTGGAGATTTGACATATGCAGCAATGCCAACAACATGAACTAGTTTTTACTGCTGTGTCATCAATCCTTTAAAGCTCGATTTCTCAGCTTTTTGTTCAGAAGAAGGCATTTTCGCTGCAACAAACCTATTTTCTACTTCAGATTACTGAAGAATGGAAAAGGCTAGAAACAAATGGTTTTTTTCTGATAAAAGAAGAGAGTCTAAGCTTTCCTTTGGTACATTCAGTGTTTGCATAGGCATATAGTACACAATATTCCTTGACTCCAAATATCAGTGAAAATGCTTAAAAACCCTGACAATATGGAGCACTCTGCTCAGAAAAGGTCTGGCAGTCAATGAGTTAATAACATAGATTAAAGGGACTTGAGGCAAGATTAAGAAACGAAACTCGCAACTGGCGCTTCAGGTAACTGCAGCCACGAGCCAAGCCGTCACGGGAGCACAAACTGAAGCTATAATGTTGTTTACTCACCTTTTTCTTTGTAGTTCCACTTTTTAGTGTCTCTCAGTTGATCTGGATCGTTTGCTGACGGCAGAATAATCCATAACTATCACTTACAGTGTTTGAATTTAACGCGACCGTCTTCTTCCTGTATCAAAACGGCGGATGTAGCGCATTTCAGACACCGAATTACAGCGCATTTTGCAGCACACGGCAACGCAGAGAAACGTGGGTGGAAAAGTTATTTTTGGTATTTAGCGCTTCATCACCCATTAGTATGAAAAAAATGGACATGCATGTTTGTTTGTTTTTTAATTCCTGCCTCTAGTCCCTTTAATAGACAATTTGTTTGGTTAATTGGGATCTCTGAGAACATTTTGGGCTTTCGTAAAAGTACTTTGGTAAGACGTTATATGGTAATTTAGTGCAGATTCACCATGGCAGTACATCAGGCCTTTACAAGTTGTTGCAAATGGCTGAATGAGGTTGGTGATCGTCCTCTATCTAACAGTACCTGGTTCTTCTGTCTGCTGCAGGTCCATACCCAAAGGAGTGTAAAACCATGATGGAAGATCTCCGTTTATATCTCTTGGTGGTCTTTGCACATGCTCACTGGGACTCTGGTTAGTATGCACTAACTGTTTGTGGATCTGTCAGAAAGCACATTCAACATGTGGATTCTTAAGTACTAGTAGGATTCAGTGTGTACCCATGTTTAGGACTTTTGTTGTAATAATGTTTAATTACTAGTTTTGAGAGTATTTGACATTGAATGATATCTTTCTGTGTTTTTATCTCTGTCTCTGTAGTGATTTGCAAAAGTTTAGGTTCAGCTCTGAAAGACAAGTGTCTCAGAAACGAAGGTGGCAACTTTCTGACAGCACCGTGTCAGCCAACGTCTCAGACTATGGAATACTTTCTACTACTGCCTCCTCCTCTGCTATCATCTCTCTCCTGCCAGCTCTCAAACAACCAGACCTCAGGTAAAAACCATCAGTCAGCATCCTGTCATAATAAGACCAGCTGGTTTTCAGGTCCTGCTGGTGAACTGCAGCATCAAACAAACAAAGAAACCAATCTTTGGTCATCAGTCCAACACATCAGACCCAGATAAAGCGGTAATATTGCGGACTCTGTCCTTTATAATGCCTGAATTCAGACATGCATTCCGGTCTTTTACCTCGGAGATGTAGTGGACATGTACCGGCTGGACACCATGTCATAAGAACGGAAATGTTTCGGCACGTTGTTTTGACTGACAGCACAAGAAAATGTTTCGGACAGAGTTGAAGGTAGAGTGGGGCTGTGCTGACTGTGCTGACATTTCCTGATGTCTGTAAAAAAGGGCCTATGACAAGAATTAAGGCAATTCCATCCCAGTCCCAGCAGGGTGGACCTTGTCGATGTAAAGTGGTGAATATTTTATCAGTTCCTTCTTTATGTATGAAGTGGTGATCCATTTCACTTGTAATGTGAAGGCTAACTCCTTTTTTTGTCCTCTCTTCTCCAGATTCTCTTGTCCTCCTTTCATCCAGATCTGCTCTACAGAGACAGACCATTAGCTTGGTGTTGGCTTCAGTGCAGCTGGCTACTGTCTGGGTCATGTCGAAGGCGTACCAATTCCTCTCTTCATGGAATCTCAGCAAATTCCTGCTCATCACACAGGGAGACCTCCAAGTATGTTTTTGGTCAAAAATTAGTCAGTGTAAGGTTTTGTTATCATTTAAAGAAAAAACAAACAGATCTCTAGATTACATTTATTCTTTCAGCAGCTCACACCAGGCTGCAGTCTGTGTAGGTGGATCTGCGAGATAATAAAATCACAAAACTGCAGGGTCACATGATACAACCATGATAAGGACGTTGCATAAACAAAGAAAAAGAAGGGGAACAAAGAAGTAGAGGGGAGGGCGAAAAAAGAAGCGGAAAAGGGATTTTTTTTTTTTTTTTTTTTTTTTTTTTTTGTTTCGGGGGGGGGGAATCTAGCAGTCCATGGTTAAAAACACAAGACCCCTGACCAATCGACTTCTAACCTAGTGTCACTGGTAATGACGTAATGTTTACATAGTTCAGGTGATTGCTGGGAGCCTCTGTGAGGCTTTTACTTTGAAATTTTCTGCGTGCTTTACACTGCTCCGTGTCTTGTTTCCTGTCTGTTCCAATCTAAACTACAGAGCTTGACGCAGTCTGGGAGCATGTTCCGTCATAAATAGACCCGAGGTCCATATTTAGAGGAGAGCTGTGACGAGATGCATCAAGGATGGATCTGATGCATCTGGTGTAGCTAAACCGTTGAATGCGCCACAGCCAGAATGCACTGCACACGGACCCGTTGTGAATCCAGCTTTACACCCCGATCCTCATTCTCCGCTCCGCCCCGCACACCGCAGCAACTACTGTATGCTCCTGTGTTGTTCTATGAGCTGCAGCCCACATGCTCAAATACATGAAATAGTTCAACCAGTACATTTGCATTTTCTTAGTAAAAGTAGCAAAAGCTGACTTTGCCAAGAACTGGAGCTTTTTCTGGCCTAGTTAGGACGAATGAACAGTTTGTTTTGGCCGGCTTTTCTATACCTGCTTTCTTTTATACAGGATAAACCTTTATTGCGTGAACCCCCTGGTGCATGCTCTCGCTGGGCTCCAGGACCCGGTGGAGAGCAGCCGAACAGAGCCAGATGGAGCCGGATGCATCGCAATGTAGCTGCTGCGTTGTGTGAGGTGGGGCGGAGGATCTGGGGGTTAGAACCACAGACCGTTAAGAGAGAGGGACGAACCTTCCGCTACGTCACCCGCTGGTTTCTGAAGAGCTAAAAATGAAGCCAGGTGGGCGTGTCCCACCGTCATCATCTTGCCGTGTCACATGTGTCGTCATTCCCGGAAAATACAAAAATGGGCACAGCGTGGCCGCGGGGCAAATGATTGACAGCTGACGTAGTCTGGGCTAAACGCTAACCGAGCTTACTCGAAACTAACAGGAGCTAATGCAGATAAGCCTCCAAAGCGGCGGTATACGCTTAGACTTGCTATTCGCTGACTAAAAACCGCCGTTGTGCTACTCTGCTACACACTTAGACCTTACAAAGAGCAAACAAGGAGCTAACTAGGAGCCACTGGTCAGCAGGCCGGGCTTCCGGTCTGCCGCATGTCAATCAAAAGGACACGTCCTTAATTATGTGTAATTTCAAGATTAAATAACATCTCAACGAATGAGTTTTTTTTTTTTTTTTTTATTATTTCATGCCACAAATAACAGAAAGACAAAACACAGCATATACAAAAAAAACAAAAAAAAAAGACAACAAGGGGGAGACATTACATGACATAATATAGAGCAAACCAGAAAAAATGGAAATGAAAGGGAAAAAAAAGAGTAATAAATTGATTATATATACATATATATATATATATATATATATATATATATATATATATATATATATATATATATATATATATATATATATATACACACATATACACACATATACACACATACATATACATACATACACATACACATACATACATATATATATATACACACACACACATACATATACATATACATACAAATATAGTGAGGTGATCAGTATGTATCATGAAGTAAAACAGGGATGTGTGTTGTGTGTTGTGAGATGTGAGGTCAACCCTATTGTAAATCCACCTGAAGACATTGGGTAAATAATTTTGTAAAAAAAAAAATGATACAGTCATAGTCACCATGAAATCACTCCATATAAATGGAGAAAAAAAACAAAACAAAACAAAACAAAAAAAACGGGGGGGAAAGTAGGGGAAATGTACTTTCTGTATATATAAAGGTAACAATAGACATTGTTGGCAATGATATATTTTAAGAAAAGAAAATCAATTATTATTAATGACAACAATAATAATATAATGGTGGTAGTTAGTTGCTATATTAGTAGAAATATAAAGGATATGACAGACTTTTAAAAAAAAATTACAATATCCAAGAGTATCGTCACAATCTTAGCTGACTTATAACTTCTCATATTTAGGTGGATTATAGCAAGCACTAGATTAGATACATTAGATATCACTATTATTGTCATTATCATAATCATATCTTATAATAATACCAGTAGTGTAGTAATATATAATAGTGGATATAAATATAATATAATAATAATAATAATAATAAAAATAATAATAATAATAATAATATATAATATAATGCAGATATAGTAATAATAATAATAATAATAATAATAATAATAATAATAATAATAATAATAATAATAATAATAATATAATTAAAAATAAATGCATAAATAAAAATCAAAAAGGGATTATAATAATGATTTAGAAAGAAAAAAAATATAATCTAAAGTAAGAGAATATAAAGTAAAACAAAATAATAATAATAAATAAGTAAATAACTACAAAAAAAGGAAAAGAGAAAATGAGAGTATATTAGAAACAAAATAACAGAATAAATAAATAAATTTAAAAAAAAATTAACTTCCAATTAACTCTTCCAATCTTCCAATTAATCTTCCAATCAACGAATGAGTTATAAAAAAAGTTCACCCCCCTCACAGTTGACATGAAGGTAAACTTGACCTATTAAACCTAAAATGATTTTTTGAACCAGGCTGAAAACATGTTTATTTCTGCTGTGAAGTTGGCGTTTTTAACATGGGAGTCTATGGGGATTTGCGCAGTCTTGCAGCCCCTAGCGGATGAAGGGAGAACTACAAAAAATGACTTCCTCTGGGTAGACACATAGTTGGCCACCGGAGGTTGCCGCTTGGTTAGAAGTGGCTTTTGGTTTTCGTTCTCACTGATAAAACTGCATGGCTCTGCTCTATATTTTCTGTCCGGCAGTGACAACTGTTAACTCCAGCCTTTGGCTTAGTTTTAGTTTGTGTAGAGCAGTTCTGTTTATGTTATTGTGTTGGGCTAGATGAGGATTTTTGTTTATCTCACATCTGATCATACTTTGTATGATTACCGTCACAATCGTGATCTCCATCACCACCATCATGATTATTATCTTCATCATCATTATTACATCATGACACCACCAGCATCATTTCACCTGCCTCGCTGTGTGACAGCTTCAGATGTGGCTGCTGAGGCTTGTGGATACATCCCAGAATATTTAGCATGTCTGAGACTTTGGCCCAATCTCAGTGGGCCAACACAAACATTTCATCAGTTCTTCCTGGTACATTCCTGAACATTTCATCTAAATCTGTTCAGTACCTCTTCAGTTCTTTTGCTAACAGATAGATGAACGAACAGTCTCCAGTGAGTACAACAACCAGGTCAAACATGGTTCGGTTGTTTTTCTCTCTCATTGCAGAAGCTGAAGGAGTCGTTAGACGTAGTGATGCTTCAAATCAGAGCCCTGCCGGCGGATCTGGACTCACACCATCACTCCAGCACTGGACTGCATGAGCATCATCTCCCTGAAGCAGCAGCTGGACGTCCTGGACTGTTCTGTGGCGAAGCTGCAGGTCAGGAAACTCAGGCTCAGTCATTACATTCAAAGATGGCTTTTTGTCAGCTTTGTAGATAATCATATCGTATAATTGTCATCTTCATCAAAAATGATGTTTCTGATTGTGAGAAAAGGGAGCAGTTAGTTCAGAGGAGGAAGCTGTGACCTTTGACCCTCCACTGCCCAGAGGAAACGGTTCATGCTTGCTGGATGTTGATCGGTCATCCAAACATCTGTCATGTGAGCACTGCAGGCTCATCTGGGCTGGTGATGGAGTAACCACACCTGGCTGATGAATAAATGCCAGACATACTCTGTCAGGAGGAAGCAGCTCCCGGAGCTGCTGCTGGGGACGTTTTCACAACAGAGTTGTTCTTTTTTTTTTTTTTTTTATTCGAATCAGAGTCCGTTTGCTCGAAGGATCTTGTTTAGATCAGGTCTGTCTGTTCCTCTTGTCATCCAGTCTGTCATCTTTCGGTTTTGTACCATACTGTACCGTCTTCTGCTGCTTATCCGAGGTGGGGTCGCGGGGGCAGCTGCCTAAGCAGGGAAGCCCAGATTTCCCTCTTCCCGGCCACGGCCGCCAGCTCATCCACGGGGGGATCCCAAGGCGTTCCCAGGCCAGCCGGGAGACATAGTCCCTCCAGCGTGTCCTGGGTCTCCCCCGGGGCCGCGTCCCGGTGGGACGTGCCTGGAACCGCTCACCAGGGAGGCGTCCAGGAGGTATCCTGACCATCTGCGGGCTCCTCTGGATGTGGAGGAGCAGCAGCTGTACTTTGAGCTCCTCCCAGATGACCGAGCTTCTCACCCTATCTATAAGGGAGAGCCTGGCAACCCTGCGGAGGAAACTCATTCACCCGCGATCTTGTTCTTTCAGCCATGACCCACAGCTCATGGCCATAGGTGAGATTAGGAACGTAGATGGACGGTAAATCGAGAGCTTCGCCTTCTGGCTCAGCTCCTTCTTCACCACGATGGATCGATACAGGCGTCATCACTGCAGACGCTGCACCGATCCGTCTGTCCATCTCCCGCTCCATTTTTCTCTCATTCCTGAACAAGACCCCGAGATACTTCAACTCCTCCACCTGGGGCAGGACCTCATCTTTGACCCGGAAGGACACTCCACCCTTTTTCGGGTGAGAACCATGGTCTCAGATTTGGAGGTGCTGATTTCCATCCCGGCTGCTTCACACTTGGCTGCAAATGGCTCCAGCAAGAGTTGGAGATCACTGCCCAACAACGCCAACAGAACCACATCATCTGCAAAAAGTAGAGACCCAGTGATTTTTATTTTATTTATTTATTTATTTTATTTTATTTTTGCTCTCTGACCGTATCAGATGTTTACAGCAGGGATCGATGCGGTTGCATTCAGTATAACAGTCTGTGCTCACGGCTGTCATGTCAAAATGACTCGACGTTTAATGACGCTTCGGTTATTCCGTCCCTAATAATGTCTATCATCGATGGATGTTGAAAAGTCCTGGAAATGGATGTAGGGCTGCTTCAGAGCAGAAGAAAATCAGCCTGGTGCTGCAATGACTCGACTTTCCAGCTTGAGACACTGTTGTCGGAAGCAAAAATCCTCGCCCGCTGCGTATTTCTGGTCAAAAAACATGGAAGTGGGTGGTTGACATATAAGCCAAAATTTTTTACGTTTTTTAAAAAACCTAATTATCATTTCTGAAAATTAGTTTTTTGTATCATTCTAAAGGCCTTTACACACCGGGGCCGATGCGAATAAACGGCACAAAATTGCGAATAATTCGGAGGTGAAATATCAACGTCTTTGTCTATACACACCTAGTCCGACGCGAAATTACGATGATGCTATAGAACAAACTCGCATCCGTTATTCCAGAGGAACGTGAGCACATGCAGCAGTGACGGAGGGAGAGACGGCTGCAGGGAAACTTCTGGATGCTGAAAACAGCTGATCTCACCGTGGAGATGCCAAATGGGGATTTTAAATACAACACCTTTAGCTAATAACCTCGAATGGCTACAACGTGTAGGGAAAACACTGCTACTTCAGCTGTGACCCCCCCTACAGCCCCGTTTGCCAAACAAGAGTGCTGCCTGCAACACGAAGGTGATATCACCTGAGCCACAATGATGCAGTAACAGCGACCAAGCGACACCTCTCTCTTTTTCCTTTCTCTTTTTGTTTGCGACCAGCTCTGTGACGGTCAGAGCGCCTTCTCTGATTGGTGGATTGTGTATCTGTCGGATGCGAATATTAAGAAAATCAACCTCAGTTCGAAAAAATAAACGTTGCAAAATCACAAGGCGGAATTTTGTCACTGATGTGAACGCTCCCGTTGACTTGATATTAATTTGATTAAAGCTTTTGCCGTGCGAATCTTTCGGACGAAATATTCGGAGTAGGTGTGTAAAGGCCTTAAGACTTAATTATTCAAATATACTGTATATGTTTTCTTTTAGATTTTGTATTGAAATAAGCATTTTTTTCACCGTTTTGCTGCTTGAATGCCTCAAATTGTCATATGGTGTGACATGAAAGATATATCATTTAAAATGAAAATTGGGTAATTATTCTCTTTCTTATTACCTTTATCACACATTTTAATCAGGGCTGCTTTGATATTTCATATTTCATTGTGAAAATTTGGCATATTTCGGTTTATTTCTCTAAATCATCTCGTAAAGACGGACATTGCTCCTCAATTTATCAATAAACAGTACTTTAACATAATTCTGTTAAACATTATAAGATCTGAATGAAATTGCTTGTGAACATTTTTCTTGTGTTTTATCAATATTTTTATGAATTACTACTCATAAAGTTGTTTTTCACTCACATTTGTCAACGTCACACCAAATGACATAAGTGTCACACCATATGATAAACAGCACTGCACCACAATATGTTAATGAAAAAGTGTTTTTAGATGCATTTATCACACAAACCATTATGAACACAGATCAAACATTTCAAATATAGAAAAAAGTATTCACATAACCGTAATGGTTCAATATAAACACTAACTCAATGAGTTTACATGAAAACTTTTGAATCAATCAAATCGCCAAATGCCGATCAGAATGAGAATGTGTCATGTAAACATGTCAAGTGATCCGATTGGCCTCGATCAAAAACAATTTTTAATCCGATCAAGAATGTGGTTTAAACCTTTTCACAATCAGATCAGTAGTGAAAAAGTGATGGTTTCTGTGACACATGTTTTTGCGCATGCTTGAACCATGTGGGGGGTTTTGTAATCACATGGTTAAAAACCCCCGTGCATGTCAGTCAGCTCTGCAGAGGTCTGGTAAACAGCCATTTATTTGATTCAGGTGTGTTGGAGAAGGGATGCTCTAAAAGTTGCAGGATAGTAGCTCTCAAGGACTGGAGTTAAGCACTCCTGCTGTAAAATATGGTTGGACTGAACAAAAAAATTGGAAAGTGGATGATTTATCATATAGATATTGTCTTTCTATCAAAGCCTTTACATAAATATGAATGTAAAGTAAAGTGAATATGATATGATGTGACAGATGTGTCATATAGTGTGACTGGTTTTTCTGGTCACACCATATCAGTCAAGCTAATATATTAGCAAACTAAAACAGCTAGTCAAAAGTTGCCATGTAATTAACCACATGGCAGCATTGATTTTTAAGAATTAATTTGTAAAATCTGTGAGAAATATTTATTTTTTAAGCAAATGATGTCACACCATAAGACAAAAAACACTGACCGCTGTTAGTGATGTCCGATTCATGGCTTTTCAACTTTATATCAAATGTGTAAAACTCATGTCATGACTTTGCAAGTCATTCCAGAGATGTTACTCTGACTTCTTGGTCAGGTATGGTCCTCTTCATCATTAATATGTCCAAATTATTGCCTGTTCAAAATACACATTAGAGTGTCACACCATATGATGACCATTTTGTGGACAAAAAGTATTTGGTCATAACTCTTTTTGACATTGTGCATAGACACCAACAGTTTATGTTGGTATTGATAACACATTATCATTTTATATGCACCAGAGAACTATAAAATATTTATAAATATTTGGAATTTATGCTCTTATTTCTGAGGGCACACATGTGACGAACAGTTGCACCATATGACATTTTTGATGTTTGGATCAAAATTCTAGGTAGAAATCTTAAAACCACCACAACACACTTAATAGTATCGTACTTTAACTTGTCAGACAAACAACATTAATATATGTGTTCTTTAAAAATATGCACTTTTATCACTCAGTGACATACAGACGGTCAGAATTGTGTTATTTGTCAACCACCCAAGTGCGAAAAAGGTCTATAGGATGAAATAAAATACATTTCTGAGTTCCTGCAAGCCTTGTGGTGCTCGTGGTGAAAAAAATATTTTGATATCTGTTACAGTTTTCTCTCAGGGGAGAGTTGTTGGGGTGGTGCACGTAGGCTGAGTTCACAGCAGTTCTGATCCTGTCTCTGTGTCCAGTCTAACAAGGTAACAACCATTTCCAGTCATGTCCATAAACAGACAAAGTCACAAAGTCATCAAACATTTAATCAGCTGGATGGATTCAATTCAACTCTGATTTAGCTGTCCTCATGTCTTTTACACAAGTCAAAACGACTTTTGTTCAGGTTTCAGCTAACTCTTTCCACCCATGATAAGCTGGCTTCAGCTTTATAAACAGATTCCAGATGAACATTAAGCATTTTATGGTTTTTATGCTTAAAGGGTAACTTCGGTTTTTTTTTTTTATCTGGACCTATTTTCTAGCATGAAATACGTTCATTTACTCACCCAGACAGTTTTGGTGCAACTTGAATTCTGTCTGAAGATATTTAGATCCACTCGAGATCAGCCTATGTGCTATATCATGGCAGTGATGGGGCAACCGCGTGCAGCCTCTAAATGAGGCATTATCTGCCACAAACTCCTTCATTTCACCAATGTTTTGTTACGAAACCTTAGTCGGACCCCCCCTTGTGAGATCAAAGCGACTATTTTGTGGTGATTCATCCGTGTTTACAGACTTTTTAACTGCGGCGGCTTTGATGACGTCACTATTATGCAACACCACAACAAGTAAATGTCTGTAAATAATGACGAATCACCACGAAAAAGCCGCTTCGAGCTCACAGGGGGGGGGGGGGTAATAGCTACCTACGTACAACATTTCTGTCTCCACAGCCACAACCCCGCATCAGACCAGCACAAATCACATATCACATGAAAGCGGAGACTCTGCAAAATCCAAACATGTGCTCCTCAGTCCTCTATACCAACGTATTATAAAGATAGAAGCCAATAAGCAGCAACAGCAGAAACCGCTCAGCGACAAACTAGTTTTAAAGATTTTACCTTTGCTGTTTCTCCGGGACAAGTATTTTTTACTGGTAAATCCACACTTGGTTGTTTGAAAATAATCTCTGGGGCAACACATGAAACACTTTCGGTTTAGTCAAAGGTCTTTAGGACCCAGCAGACAGCTTCACAATGCACCAATGCAGGTACCAGCCAATACTGAAGGACCACCTTCTGCTGGCTCTGATTGGCTGAAAGTACTATCAGTCTTTCCCACGGGGGTCTAGATACATTCTACTGGCTCTAATGAACTGACTGATGTCTCATTTACCAAAATCACCAATCCGTTGTGGAGTTATGGGTCTGTGTAACCACAAACAGCCAGGTAAGGACGCTGTGAGGGCGTGTGCAGAAACAGAAGTCATAAAAGCTGCAGTTTAAGGCTGTTTTTGTTGTTTGTTTTTTTTTTAAGATATTTATTATGGAAGAATTATAATACTGTGGCATGATGGACAATTACATTGTCAACTGTGCCAAATTGTGTCAAAGTGGCCATTTTGGAAACCTCGCCTTAACTTTTTGTAAAAATAAACTCTGTAATTCTGTTCCACTTTACTTTAGAAAGAGAGTTTTTTACAGGACCAATGTCAACTAGGGCTGTAACAGTACATGTATTTGTATCGAACCTTTCGGTTAAGCACGACCCTGTACCGAACTGTAGGGCGCAGGATTTGTTTATTTAGCTGTTTTCTGTTTCATTAAGTTCTTGTGTGCAACCCGACATAACGGACCTGCTCACCATCCTGTTTCTAACAACTCGTAAAAACATGGATGTGAGATTGTTGAGCTACAGGAGCTCCGCTGGTCAGTCTTCTGTCTGTCTTCGGTTTAGATGAAGAGGGAGCTGAATAAAAGTTGATAAAACAAAATCAGTGTGCTGACGTTGCATAACTGCGGTTGCAGTGTTTCCCTATCAGCTTTACAACATTGAGGGCACGGGGGGGCGTGATAGCCGCTGTGTTGAAAGCCTATAACTACAGATCAGCTCTGCTGAATGGTGTATTATTCATAAACTCTGTAACTGGTAACCTTCCAGTTACAGCATTCTGGAGTTAATAATAATTAAATAATCATAAGCAGATGCATTATGTTAAATCATGTTGCGTTTGATTTAACAGAATGCTGATTTTGAAACTGATTTATTTTAAAAAGAGAGAGGACAGAAAAAACATAAAAAAAAACTAAAAACAATAAATTAACCTGACTTTGTAGGCGGTGCTGGGTCTGGTAGGGAAAATACTGGTTCGGGTATGTAGTATGAACTCGGCTGTGATGTTAAATTTTAGTGAACTTGTTGATAAAACACAAGACAGTTAATATTTGTGTATTTTTTCCATTACTACTGTACCGAGGAAAAACTGAACCGTGACCCGTGTGCTGAGGTACATACCGAACCGTGAATTTTGTGTACAGTTACAGCCCTAATGTCAACATATTTTACTTTGGATTGAAAGAGATTAATAGCTTATAAAGCATCATTTGAGAGAATTGCTAATGCTGAAAGTCTGTTTTTTTTTTTTAAGGCGAGGGTTTGAAATTTTGCTGTGCCTTTTTCATTTACTCGTCACCACTAACAAATATACTTATATTTACACAGCTCCATAAATCTCACAAGCGTTTTCTTTAATTTGACACCAAATTTATTCAAATAGGCCTTGTGGTTGCAGAGATGCACTCATTTTAAGGGAAGTATGCAATTTCGAAAAAAAATGGGCTTAGGGTTCAGAGGGTTAAAAGAAAATCTTTGCAGCAGCACTGAGGGAGGGGGCCACAACCTTGTCATTACCTGTAAGTTTATTTATTTTCTAAATGCTGTCTTGTCTGATAAACGTAGCTCACTGTCTGAAATGCACATGTTGCACCGCAGCTTGACCTACTTTCTCTATAGCCTCGGCGATGTGGGGTTGGGTGCTGGCGAGCGCTTGATGGCTATGGGTCCCTGGTGGTTGATTTGGGGGGGGGTCCTCTAGCGGCGAGCTGCTACTACAGGCAGCCCTGTAGTAATTCTGCACTCCCTGTAGTGATGCACCGATCAGGACTTTGGGGGCCGATCACCGATCACCAAAAACAGTATCTGCCGATCCCGATATTGCTGATCATCGATCACAGCACCAAATCCATAAATTCTCCAATATTGTTGTTAAATGTGCATAACATCGACATTAAGTTATTAAGTATAACAATTAGGAGACGGGAAATTATCATGAATTGGCCTGTTTTATTGCAGGCAATCTGCAATATTTCACTCTCTTGGAGACAACGTGGACTCAGTTTACATAGAGGAAGTGTAGCTCACTAACTTAAGCTTTCTTGTGGCTGTGTGATGGGGCACTATCGGCCGATTGCTATGTCATCACTTCTTTAAAGCATTTCTATCTATGTGAGGCCATCTTTGACTGTCTAAAGCCAGTTCAACTCATCTTCAACACCTTTAACCATATTCAACCTCTTTGAAACATTATAGTTAATTTTTTTCAGCTTTTTTTTCAGCATTACAGGTCAGTGTCTTCAGCATAACAGCACTCACACCCAATGTTGCGCAGTAACATTTTCTGGTTGTTCCCCGGACTCATCTTGTTATTCGAGGAGACCGAGCATTTGCTGTTGTAGCCCCCAAGCTCTGGAATGGTCTCCCTCTTTCTGTGAGGTCTGCTAGCACCGTTAACGAATTTCAATCTTTTTTAAAAACTCATCTTTTTACTCTGGCTTTTGACTCCAGAGAGCTCCATCATTAAGCCAGAATCTGTATGTTGATTTTATTGTTTTCCTTCTTCACTGTTTTTATTGGTGTTATTATTGTGATTATTTTTATATGATTTTACTTTTTATTTTCACTCACCTGTACAGCACTTTGTTACCTTTGGTATTTAAAAGCGCTTTATAAATAAAGCTTTGATTGATTGAACATTTTCTAGTTTGAATTACCATTGTGAATGTGGCCTTTTGAGTAATAAGAGGGGATGCAGACTGTCAAGCACAACTGTCCACACACCCCGTAAAAGATATTCATACATGAAAACCACACACATGTACCAATCCAGAAATATGTAGTGCAGATGTGCATAGACCCAGAGTGATACAGGGCAGTCATGGGACATGTGATATCAACACATAAATGCTGGAGAGGTGCAGCAGAGTTAATGACAAGTATACTGTATTTCAGCTGGTGGTCAGGTGCAGGACCAGCTTTACCAGATTCTGCTGTCAGACGCTCCTGCACATGCTCTCTCCCGCACTCATCTCAGCTGTTTACGTTGGTACAAGTGGCAGCTGCAGTGAGTCTTTCTTGGCTCTCCAGCACAGTATCACAGCAAGTCTTGATGGCCTGTTTTAATATAATTCAGAATGTATTTATTTCACTATGTAGTTGGCTGTTCTGATTATTTTGTGGGCTTTACTGACCTAAACCTTATGTGCTATCAGTGCTGTATGGAATTTAATTTTGGTTGAGGCAACATTGACATCTTTATTGTTCATGTAAAGTGACATAGCAGGGCCTACTGCTCTTAGCATACGTATCAAGATCTGGTCTAAATCTGGATTGCTTTGTTTTGGACTAGAGAAGTTGGCACTATTTTAAACTGAGTAAGTGCATGTCTTTGACATAAAGATGATGAATGAATTCTTAAAGGTGCCATGACATCAAATTTCACTTTTCTGGGGTTTTGGGTGTATAATATGATCTGTTGTGCACTGATGAAGCCATGTGAATGTCCAGAGTGAGAATCAAAGTTCCTGTTTATGGTCTGTCAGCTTTGTCTCTCTGCTCAGAAACAGTTGAATCAGACAGCAGGCTATCATTCTACGTAGTTCTATCATTCTACGTAATTTAATTGCTCCAACAAGAGCACACTATCAAGTAAACAGCGCCCCCCCTCTCTCTCTCCTAACGGTTTATGCACCGTCCGCTCTCCCCCTCCCCTCCCTGTCTGATTCAGCTTCGTGTATGGAGCTAGTAGTAACTTCTGTGCAGTCAGGTCTGGGTTTTCAAACAAATGGATTTAAAAGAAAACTTCTGCAGCAACACTGAGGGAGGGGGCCACAACCTTGTCATTACCTGTAAGTTTATTTATTTTCTAAATGCTGTCTTGTCTGATAAACGCAGCTCACACTGTCTAAAGTGCCCATGTTGCTAGCAGTTAGCCTTTAGCAAACTCCGACCGTAGCTTGACCTAGATTCTCCAAATAAGGTCATAGCGAAATAAGGTGTAGCCAATCAAAATGAAGTCAACGTGGTCTCCGGGTAAAGCTCCATATCATCACCGGACCCAACTGTATTACTGAGGAAGTGAGGTCTGGCGTTTCAAAACAATACTCCGCTGTAAAAAATGCCGTTTTTTTCTTTGGAGTATTTACATATGCAGTAATGCCAACAACATAAACTAGTTTTTAACTGCTTTGTCATCACTCCTTTAAAAGATTCTCCAGCAGATCTAGTTCTGAACCAAGACCTCCTCCCACATTTCCATGAGTTGCACCTGGGTGATTGAACGATGCTGCATAAGGAGATTATCCAGCTTGTCAAGAAGCTGTCAAAGGTCTTTATTTGGATTAAAAAATAATCTAAAAGAGAAATCAATTAAGATCATGAAATAATTAAATGTCATACTTGTAGGTGTTTGAAAAAATGAGACCTGGGTTTACCAGTCGTTAAAGAAGCAGAATGATTACTTGCCTTGTAACAAGGAGATCTTTTTATGACAACAGGTTTCAGGTTTCAGGCTTCAGGCTTCAGAGGATAATGTCATGATCTGAAGTAAACGAGTTCAAACTTTTTCTTTTCTTTATCAGAACTTCTCCTCTCTGGTACTGAAGACCTTCTCTGTGGACTGTAAGCGGATGTCAGGGGAAATCTTTGAGCGTACGATGCCCTCAGCAGTGCACTGGAGACCCAGCCACAGGACAGGTAGCTGCTTTTACTTGTCGGATTAGTTATGATGTGATTAGTTCCGCTGAGATTACTCTACATTTCAGTGGAATAAGGCAAAACTTCAGCATCAGTAATGTTGATCAACAGTTTCCCCTTCAGACCTCGGAACATGACCATCAGGTATGCGCTGGTAATCGTGCATGTTTCCGTTGATGTTCAGGTTTTCCCAGCAGCCCCAGTACCTATGCATGTCAGGCAGCTCAGACTGTGATTGGCCAGGTTTTGGAGGGTGTGGCTCCACTATCAGATGATGCTCGAGTCCAAGCTCTGAGCATTACCATGACGGCGTTCATGGAGGCATGGATGGAGCACATCCTGAAACAAAAAATCAAATTCAGGTAAGTTTGTGGAGTCCATCTAAAACTCTCTTTGGTCTGTTTGCCTTGTAAAACATGGAAATTACCAGAATATTGTTGATTATGGGGTGGATGCCATCAGAACAGAGCTAACCTCCCTGTTAAACCTGTTAACACCTGAAATCTGCTCCTCTTCTGTTTAAAGAAGACAATGACAACCAGACTTTCTGAGAGGGAATGATTTTAGTGTTGATCAGCTTCTCATGTCAGTGCTGCGTTTTTTCTGCAGGAAGGAAAATTAGTAAAACATGTGGAAAATATGAGTTTGTTAATATTTTCCCTGGGTAAATCTGCATCTGAAACCAGAATTGTGTACATAGAAGACTGAATTGTGAAGTGGGTGTTTTTCAGTTTTCACGGGGCTCTGCAGCTAAAACAGGACTTTGACTCCATCAGAGAGATGATCAGATCGGACCGATACGGACTTTCAGCTGAGCTTCACCAGCATCTCTTCAGCCTCAGGTAGCGCACGCACCCCTATGTTCTAGGGTCTGTTTCACAATGAAATTGAATGAATGAAATTTATTTATAAAGCACTTTTCATACAAATGTAGCACAAAGTGCTTTACATATTAAAATCAACATTTCAATAAAATGACAATTAGACAAACAATAGCAGCACAAGGCAGGTTTAACAAACTCTGAGAATAACCCTGGACTCTGAGTTGATCTACTGTGAGATAAGAAACTCTGAAGCTGCCTCATGTTGCAGTCTGCGCACTGCGAAGTGCGGATTCGTCGGCTGCATACGTCACAGCGGCGCGTCAAGTACTGTCCCATTTCACAAACATCTGAAGGAGCCTTTGAGTCCATCCTACAAACCCGCACTCTGTTTGGCCTAAAACGAAAGATACATCACATGTATCCTTCGTGGCCTTGCATATCCCAGAATTCATTGCACATAAGATTTTTTTTAAAACTTTATTTACATAAGCAGAATGTACAAACTCTCGTGAGGGGAGCAACAAGGAGTTTTATGTAATACTATAGGCGACACGGTTACATCGAGAACAAACATACTGAAAGGTTTGAACAATAAACATACAAAGGGGTTTATTTCATTTTGTTAGATGTCAGTTGATGTGGAAGTTACGAGCTGATAAGTATTTGACATCTTCTCTTTGAAATACAAGCCCAAAGTAATCCCAAATGTTAATCAGTTAGGCTATTTTTTTTTTTTTTTTTTTTGAGTCTATATCTACTTCTGAATGATAAAAAACCTTCAAAGCAAAAAAAATTCTCTCTCTGAAAACGCCATCTTTCTCAGTTTTACGCTGTGTGGCCAGGGGGTCAAAATGAGCCCTTCTGGCGGTTCTAGGGGGTATTGGAATGTTGGCGGGTCCAGTGTTAAGGCATGTTTTTAGCATGTAAATGTAGCAATATGAGAGCCATATGACTGTTCCCGGAAAGAGATACACTCTACCCACTTGTTAAATTTAGTTGATGCAGTAGTTTCATAAGGTAATCACGGTCTCAGCCTGCGAATTTAGATATATTTGAACTACAAGCTAGCATTAGCCTGTTGTTACCGTTAGCATACAGTCCGTCAGTTTACTCACACCGTAAACAACTTGCAGATTTATAACTTCATTACATCAGTAGTGATCGTGGCTCTAACTCTGGGCTCAGACTGAGTGTAATTTGGGTTAAATTAGGGCGCATTCACAAAGCTTTTTTGATTCGAATCTGAGTCTGTTTGCTCGGAAAGTTCGCTTTGTTTGGGGGAATTGTGAATGCACAAACGGACTCTGATCTGGAACAAACAGCCGGTCTCGGTCCGATTCAAGTTAACCAATGACAGGAAGTGGACTACAAATTGCACTGACATTGTGGGTCAAACGCAGGACTACGTGGGTAAATGCTACGACAACAAACACACGTGTGGGTCTGCAGGAGCCTACTTATAAAGATGGCTCGTGGTCAGACGTGGAGCTACGAGGAAGTAAAAGCTTTAATCGCTATTTGATCTGATGACATCATATCCAGCTCCTCGTACAAAAATAATGTCGCTTTAAGGTGGGAACAGAAGTTGTGAGAACCTTCTTGTACGTGTCTTGTCCTCGCCTGCGATGAATCCGAGAGCAGCGCCACCTGAGATTCTCATTCTTGGCAATAGTGTAACGTGAACGCGATCTCGGTCCGGAAGACCACCCCCGCCCCCAAGCGAACCGAGTCCCTAAACGGACCGAGACTCACGGACTATGCTTTCTAAATGCACCCTTAATGAATCGCTGATCGAGGTGGAGAGAAAATACAAAAATGTGAGCACATTAGACGTTTAAATACACGTACATCACCGCGCGCACAACCCCACCCTTCCATGGACCAACACTTTCGCCATCTAATCAGAAGTGCTGTTCATTTGGCATACGATAAGAGAAGATAATGATGTCTTATCAGTCAGAGTACAGACCTTTTCAGTACGGTTGGTTCAGCCGCATGGTGTTTTAAGACAGGCAGGCAGTGGCCACCTTGCTATCTCAGCTCAAGCTAGAGAATTGGAGGAGGCAGCAAAATAATCACAGGAGCTTCGCTGAAGGAAACACGTTTATTACAAGATAAACTAGTGATAAACCGTGGTAAACTGTATAAATCAGACTCCGCTTTTGTGCCCCGGCAGTCCAGCTTATCTCAGTGTCTTCTGCTCCCTAGCGCGTGTTCAGTCCTCCCGTCTTCCTGGTTTGTCTGCCCTTTTAAAGACCCCTATTTGGTCCAACCCCTGCACTGAGAAATGCCCTGACTGACTACAAAATTCATCAGCCCTTGCAGTCTGTTAAAGACACGTCTGCATTAAAGTGATCTTGCTAAACTGTTTACATTTCATCTAAGCTGTTTTTAAATGCCACGTCGACTTAAACTGTCTGTAGGACATCATAATCTACTCTCGTGTCCTTGCCATGTAGTCTTAAACAGTCAGTAAACCACCACAGTCTGGATAAGCCTTTACGGAAAGACTACTACTATATTTACTATTTCTGAGTAAACTGTAACAACAAAACATGACATTTCCCCCAAAATAGTAGGCTACATCTGGAGCAGCTAGCTTGCTGTCTCACGGCTCATACAAAGCATTTTTACAGATTTTTGGAGACCAAATGTGAAGAAAAGTCGAGCGAACCGCTGAAAGTGACTGAGGAGCCGATATCGATCGTCCTGGAAGCCAAACGTGAGCTCAGTTTGGAGGGACGATAGTTTCCTCCCTCTTCCAGTTACTCTGCGGTCAGAAATCCTCGCTTTTCGCAGGATTTTGTGCTGAAACGGCAGCAGAGAAAACAGTGTCCTGCTTTGATGCGGCGGCAGTCCTGCGAGCTGCGGGCGGACTGAGTCATCTCTCTCCGGTTCGTGAGCCAGGCGCCACCGCTCTCTCTGTAGTAAAACAATAGGACGCAAAGCGTTTTTTTTCCACCAGGGATCATGTGTACGGGCGTTTATGAGTCCTGACTCCAGATTCGAGCTCTTGGTGTTGAGAGGAACAGCAATAACCAAACACTGAAACCTGCAGAAACTCAGCAGCGTTGCCGGCTAAAGCTAAGCTAACGTTTCGGTTTCTACGTCACACAAGTCTTCCTGTAGCAGACCCGACACAAATCTTGCGACAACACAAACTGCCATACAACACTTAGGCCCCCTTAGTACCGAGCTACTTCCAGTGCTGGCTCAAACCAGAACCAAGACTAAGCACCGGTTCCTAGCTAACACGCAGTTTAAAACAAATATAGAAAGTATTAAAAATATGGGCTTTAAAATATCTAAAAACCCAAAGATACTTTTTCAAATAAATTTCACTGAAAGGCTAGACAAACTAAAGGAAAACAGAAAAATGGAGGACACTACCCATCTCCCTGATTGGGCGTGTAAATGCAGTAAAGATGGTTGTCCTCCCGATATTCCTGTATCTATTTCAGAATCTACCTATTTTTATTCCTAAGTCCTATTTTAAGTCAATAGAATCAGTTATAATGCCCTTCATTTGAGGATATAAATCACACAGGATTTCGAAAGCTCATCTTCAGAAGCCCTGGGAACATGGGGACTTGGGTTACCATGTTTTCTATATTATTACTGGGCTGCCAACGCTAGAGTCATGGTGTACTGGCAAATTGTTTACGAAAGGGACGTTAGTTATGACCTACCCCCTAGTTAGCCATTAAAAAAGCTTGGCTCATAATACATCTCTTGTCGCTCTCTTATTCTCCTCCCCCAGGACTTTTGCATCTCTGAGAAGGAACCATTTTATACTTTACAATACCGTGAGAATGTTGTACTAGATCAGGAAAGATTGTGATCTCCCAAAAACATCCACCCATACCCCAATATGGTATAATCACAGCTTCTCCCCATCACTTACAGATTTAACATTCAGAGATTGGAGTCGAAAGGGAATAGTGACAATAAAAACTTTATATAAATGGTCACTTTGCTTCATTTGACCAACTAGCATCAGAATTCTCATAGTCAAAAACCCAGTTTTTCAAATATTTGCAGCTGAGAAATTACGTTAGGCAAAATATCCCAGCATTTGAGTCCTTACCCATGATTCACTATCTAAAATTCTACTGAGCCCACCAGAAACCAAACACCTTATTTCATCTTTTGTAGGGTTATTTTTAGACCTGCATGATAAATCCACTTCAAAATAAAGCCACCCTGGGAAAAAGATTTAAACATTGAAATTGCTGATGATGTTTGGGAAGGAGCAGTGAAATGCATAAAAAACTACTCTGTAAACTCCAGGCTTCAGCTGATTCAATTTGAGGTCACACTCAGATTGCACTACTCAAAGGCTAAATCGCACAACATCTTTCCAAACCTTTCACCTTTATGTAGCAGATGCAAGACGCAGAGGGCACACTAGCTCACCACTTCTGGAACTGTCCAAATCTTTACAACTTCTGGTCTCTTATATTTCAGTGGTACTCTGATATCTCAAATGTATCTTTAGCGCCTGACCCTGAAACTGCTTTATTCGGGCATTCTACAGTATTGGAGGAGCTGGATCATAATGCCCATACAATCCTGATTTACGGCATGGTGATTGCCAAGTGATGCATCCTTAAGCTGTGGAAATCTGAGTCAGTCCATCAGTTTGAGACCTGGTTAAAGGAATTGATGAGCATTCTACATGTGGAAAGACTGAGGCACGAGCTTTCGGGCAAACCCCAGAAGTTCCTTTCCATTTGGAGCCCGGTGTTGCAGAGTATCAAGGATTGAAGGATCTGTTCCCTTGATGTCATTCACCAAAGTGGGTACCCAGTGATGAGGTTATACTGAGTGAGTTAAAATTTGCCCAGTTCCTGTTATTACTGTGATTTTCTTTTTTTTTTTCTTCTTTTTTTCCCCTAGTCTTTTCTTTGCCATATGTATTTATTTAGGTGTGTGTGTATGGGGGGGGGGATTTTGTTTTCTCAGTGTGTGCGTTTGGTGTTCTGTTCATGTTTACCTGTGTAAAATCATCAAAATAAAAGTAAAAAAAAAAACAAAAAGAAAACAAGATGTTATTAGGGCAGCTTTCCAACGGGGGCTGTTCTGTTACGTGATACAAATGCCCGTGATGGTGGAAAGCTGTTAAGCTAGTTTTTATAATAGCTTTAAATAAAAGAGATGAGAAACCTCAGTTTTGTACTAGATCTGTTGGGGCATAAATTTGTCAGTGTCACAGACGATTGCGTCAAACATGGTCCCTATCAAGGTCCTCCCTGTGCGAACACAAACTAATGGGGAAGGGTAGTTCTTATAACTAAACTTAAGGCACATTCAGAACCTCTCTGAATGTGCCTTAAAATGAAGCACCTTGGCATGCAGACTGTTGTTACAGGACCATGGAAACCCATTCCATGAAGCTCTCTGTCACTGTTCTTGAGCTGATCTGAAGTCCACATGAAGTTTGGAGGTCTGCAGTGATTAACTCTGCAGAAAATTGGCGACCTCTTCACACCATCCGCTAGGCCTGCACGATTTTGACAAAAAACCTAAGTGCGATTTTTCTGACAAATTTTGCGATTGCGATTCGATTTGCGATTTTTACATTTGATAGTTTAAAATGCATAAAACTAAAATTATGAATGAAAGAAGTTGTTACTTTAACAACAATGATCTACTTTAAAAACTATTTATGTGTCCAGCATCCTCTTCTGGCTTCTGTCTGATGTTGAACCTGAGAAATCTCTAATAAAAACTACACAGTGATTGAGTTTGTTCAATGTTTTGTGATTACTACAAAAATGATTAATTATAGTTAGTCTCCCAAAAGTAACAGCGTTTATAACGGAATTTCAGCTTTGTAAAAATAAATAATCACTTGGAAAAGTAATAATTCTGTTACTTTTTAATATTCCCATTGGCTTAACTTTAATCTCTCTGTTGAATTATTTCTGATAAAATTGAATATCAGATCTCACGAATGAATGAAACAGAAACTTAAAAGAATAAATTACTAACAGCATCTTGGACAGTCGGACTGACGGATGTCTGAGAGGAGCTTCAGCTCTAACGGCTTCCAGCCGACATGTAGAAACACGTAGTTTTAATGAACATTTCATGTTGTTCGTGTCTTTTATCTCTGAGAGAAAACTCACGTTTGTGACTCCAGTTTATAATTCTTCCCGTTTTCTCTGGATTCACTGTTGCTGTGTCTCTAGTGTGTGTATGTGTGTGTGTGTGTGTGTGTGTGCACGTGCACCTGTGTTCAGATGCGCGGTGCGTGCGACGACTCGTGCTTGCTGACAGTAATCAGTCCCCGTCATCACTTGTTTGTTGCTGTTTTATAAACTGGATTTATAGTCGTGCGCTTCTGTCAGGTTTGTGACGCCGCCGCTCCCCTGCAGAGGCTCCACACGAACATCTTCCAACCTGCCGTGCAGCTCGTCTGAACAATAATCACACGCAGACCAACTCAGGAGGAGTGCATGACGAGTGTCCAGGTGTAACCGGATCACTCCGCCTCCTCTAGTGCCGTTCCTTTTAACGCCATTATTCCATCACTGTTACCAGCTGCTCCTCTCTCGTTACCAAAGAAGTTCCTTTAGCCGTTTTTATGTAGTTAATCAGTCACCATGAAAACATTTCGCTCACAGCGCAACGTCAGGTACACGTGAGCTGTGTTCGAAATCGCTCCACTACATCGTCCACTACAAAATACCCACAATGCACCGCGAAAGTAAGTGTACAAGCGATGTACACCATAGACATCGATAGACCCAGCATTCGCGGGTTTGAGACGTGCCGACAGAGCGGCCATCTTGGGTCAGACCAGGCTGCCGTCAGAGTGAATGCGTGCCTGTTGAGGAAAGTGGTATTTCTCATGTTCAGACCTGCTTAACCCAGTGAATTTTCAGCCGATTTCTAGATAAATGGACTGACTGAAAATGCCATCCTTTTACGGGCTGCACAGGACTATTTGACTGAATTAAAGGATTGCATAACTTTATATATGACATTTTGTTTATGTATTGACAGTGGCAAACCTGCAAAGCATCTCCACTTTTCTTCAAATAGAGGAATATAAACCAGATCTTGCGTGATTGTGTGCGTGTGTGTGTGTGTGTGTATATGTGTGTGTATATATATATATATATATATATATATATATATATATATATATATATATATATATATATATATATACACACGTACACACACATATATATATAGGGTTCAGGTTCGCTGTAGGACGGAGAGATACAGAAATTCATTCCTGCCAGCAGCCATCACCTTAAAGAACAAGGCTGACTGACTTATTATTGTTATATCATTTCATATAAATGTTGTATTAATTTAAAAAAAAAAAAGTGAGCTTTTCCAAATGCTGAATTTCCCTTCTGGGATGAATAAAGTATTTTTCATATATATATATATATATATATATATATATATATATATATATATATATATATATATATATATATATATATATATTGTGTGTGTGTTTTTTAATTCTTTTATTGTGTTAAAACACTATAAGCCTGACACAACAATAAAATGTAATTAATTAATAAATCAGTTAATGATCAAGTAATTCATTCACATTTATTAATAATTCATTCATAATGTGTTAATTAATCCATTGATTATTAATTTATTGAGTTATTAGTTAATTTATTAATATTCATTAATAATATTCACTTATTAATTAAGAATGGATGAATTAATCATTCACTCATTTATTCTAAACTTTGTTAAGAATGTACACTGAACACATAGTAATACAAAAGAGTATGGGCATTACAAAGGGAAAAGGAAAGAAAAAGTAAATAAATAAAATCCAGTGTCAGAACTTTGCATAAAAGTGATTCCAGAACTCTGAATCCAGTTTGAATCAAGTGAATAAAGTTTGACTTTGTTCACTTGAGTTTAAATTGTTTTTGTTCTAAATGAATAAATGTTTTCCAAATAAAGTTTTTTTTCCAGTTTGTCTTGGTTATTAAAATGGTAGAGTCATTTAAGTGTTCATTGTGAAATTTTATTTTATTTTTTAATTGTCTTACATGTGATTAATCTGAGATCTGAGGAGCCTTCATTCATTCTGACAGCAGCCGTCTGACCTGTGGTCTGACCCAAGATGGCCGCCCGATAGGCACGTCAGCCTAGCGGCCAGCAGCGTCCAATGGGGTGTCTACGTATATGATGTCTATGTGTCTACGTATATGGTGTCTATGATGTACACTACATTGTACTCCCGTATACCACAATGCAATGCGGCCGTGTTTTGTGATCGCAGAAGAAGAAAAATGGCGAAGCAGCTTAAATGTAAGTAAACGTAAGTAACGTTAAAGTACCAACATTTGCTTTAGTGGCGTTGTTGTGTAGCTTTTAACAATAATGGTATTTCTTCATAGCAGGAAAGCTGTCTATTGTTCATAACTGTTGGCTACTGCTACTGCACGTCTTAAAAAAAAAAAAAAAAAAAAAAAAACTTTATTGAAGTTTCGCCACTGCACGTCGTAGCGCATCTACCGACATCACCCCCTGTAGTGTCCGAAATCTCCTCCTGCCGTTCCCTACATAGTGTACATGATATAGTGGACTACATCATATACACTATGTAGGGTATAGGGAGTGAGTGGATGATTTCGAACACAGTGGTGCACTGTTTGTTGTTAGTTGCTGACTGCAGCCGGTGTATCACCATTTCTGATTGACCAACAAGCCAGGAACGCAGGGCGCGACCATTTTTATTGGCGAATAGGTTTGTCACTCAAATGTCAGAGGAAAAAAAAAAAAAAAAAACTCAGGCACATGAGGTTAGGTTATCGCAGTAGTTTAAACCTCAATATCGATACGGTTAAGGTTAATCATGCAGCCCTACCATCCACTTCAACATCCACTGACCCCGCTCCGTCACTTAACGTGGCCGACCACTTCATGGCTGAGTTTGCTGTCACTCCCAAACACTTCCATTTTCTTATAATACAGCTGACAGTTGACTGTGGAATATTTAGGAGCGAGGAAATTTCATGACTGGATTTGTTGCACAGGTGGCATCCTATCACAGTTCCACGCTGGAATTCATTGAGCTCCTGAGAGCGACACATTCTTTCACAAATGTTTGTAAAAACAGTCTGCATGCCGAGCTGCTTCATTTTATACACCTGTGGCCATGGAAGTGATGGAACACCTGATTCCCATAATCTGGATGGGTGAGCAAATACTTTTGGCAATATAGTGTATATATGTATGTGTACATAGACTATGGACTGTAACATGAAACGGTACTCAGAAGAACATATGTGAGGTCTGATAACCTCCTGAGGAATATTTCATTCTCTGCACGGTAACGCTGGGTGGTTAAAGACCCACAACCCAACTTTTCAGTGACCCCCCCCCCCCTTTTGACAGCTAAACTTCATCCCTCTTCATCCTACCTGTACTGTGAGCTCCCTCCAGCCAGTAAAAAACAGTCTTATCTTGACTCTTGTTTTGTCCCTTCCTCTTTCTTTTTCTCCTCTTCCCACGGTAATATTTCGTTGCATTTCTTTACTGAATCCGACCTGATGCACGTTCAAAACACCCGCTGTGTTCATGTCTGATTCATATCCGTTTGCTAGTACGTAATCCGGCGTGTAACCAGTAGTCGGCTGCAACGTCATGGCCACGTCCCGGACGGACTGACATCAAAATTTGTCTAGTGACCGAATGAATGAGGAAATCATGTACCGTGTGTGACTAAAAGAGAGGGGAGACAGAGAGAAACTTCAGGTTTATTGAGAAAAGCGGTAACTGACTGAGAGCTGAAGTTAGCTTTCTCTCTGAAACAGGCTGGAGTTACTCCTCTTTCTTTAGGTTGAGTTTCTGAAACGGAAGACTCAGAGTTTCCCTCATTTCAGAGTTAATGGACTAGAGTTTTCACCTATCTCGCTTCATGTAATGGCCCCCTGGCCTCGTTGACCAATTGGAGAGTACAAAAGAAGTCAGGGGGTATGTATCCTGTCACACTGCAGCATGTGCCAAGATCAAACCACCAACCATCTGACTGTGTCCACTCTTCCTCCATGCTGGTGTATTGTATTGACCAGAGATTTAAAAAAAAAAAAACTCCTCTAGCACCAGCACCTGTGTCTAACTATCTAACTCAGGGGTGTCCAGCTTCGGTCCTCGAGGGCCACAATCCTGCAGGTTTTCCATGCCTCCCTGCTCCAACACACCTGACTCAAATTACTGAGTCATTGTGCAGAACTTCATAGGCTGTTGGTGTGTTGGAGCAGGATGAGAAAGAAAGCCTGCAGGACAGTGGCCCTCGAGGACTAACTTGGACTCCCTGATCTAACTGAACTGCAGTCTGACCAGCACTTACCCATGCTGGACCCTACTATTTGATTTCTGCTTGTGTTGTTCTCTCATATGTGAGACACTTTGGAAAAAAGCCTCTGCTAAATGACAGTAGTAGTAAGCAGTAGTAGTAGTAGTGTAGTAGTAGTAGTAGTAGTAGCAGTAGCTGTAGTGGTAGTGGTAGTAATAGTAGAATTGAACACCATCATGTCTGTATGTCTAAACAGGAAGCTCCAGTTCTAAGAGCACTGATCTTTATTTATACTAAATCCCTCCCTGAACAACCATCCTGGTAAAGCAGAGTTTATTTTACTGCCTGTTGTTGCTGCAAACAAACTGAACCATGTTGTTGGACCTGGTTCTGATCCAATCTGTGTTTTCTGTGTGTCTGCAGAGTGTTTCAGCAGGTTGATTCGGCAGTCATGTGTCTCTTGCAGCAGACACCGGTTAAGCCCTGCCTGCAGTATTCCACCTGGGAGCCTTTCACACACTGCTGTGAGTATCAGTCAGAGAACCAGTCAGAGAACTGGTCAGGAAACCAGTTAGAGAACCAGTCAGGAAACCAGTCAGAGTACCATTCATAAAACCAGTCAGGAAACTGGTCAGAAGACCAGAGAATTAGTTTTCCAGCCTTCAGTCACAGCAGAAGAAGTTCACAGATGATGGAAACAGGAAGTGTTTTTAAAGTTGTACTTCCGTGGTCATGTCATTAATATTTCTGTGTTCTCCATTGTTATTGAATGCATTCTGCATCGTTTCTGTTTAAAAAAACCTTCTGGCATCTTTGTATCCAGCTGTATTTGTATACTAGAAGAGAGGCTTGTGGTCCAACGGCAGGCTTTTCCGGGTCCTTCTCATGAATTTCCGTCTGATTGGCTGGCTCCCATCAGTGTATGAAGGAAGCTCTGCCCTCCGCTCTTATTTCGTTACAGGCAGGAAATAGAGCCGACAAACAAGTTTGTTCCGCCATGCTAACAAACAGTTAGCTAATTAGCTTCTCAACTCCGAAGCTACAGTTGTGCAGTCTTTACTTCTAGTGTGTAGTGGGGGGCTACCTGCCTTCCAATGGACAGATAGAAACCCCACGTGGGATACGCTATTTGCAATGTGACGTAGAAGTGCGAGGCTGTTCCCGATTCGCTCTTTTCTTCGTATTGTTTCTGTGATGAGGAAGCACAGCCGACTGGGGGGAACGCAACGCTAGCAAGTCAGCATGTGTAAGTAAACAAGGGGAAACCCTCCATATTTCAGAAGGAGCAAGTTAAACGGGTTTTCAGTGGAAGGAGGCCGTTAATGACTTACAGTAGCTGTTTTTCAACAAGTGAAAAGGGTTTGGCCGTGTCCTGGAGCAGGTTTTCAAAACATCTGGTCCTCAGACCACAAATCCCCCCCCCAACACACAAACTAATTCTAACCTTTTTTTTCCCCCTCACTTCCAAAATTGACAATATCCGCTTCTCACGTTCATTTCCCAAGAGCACCTCCCTAAAGATTCCCACAACACCCATGACTCACATGTTTCCCTCACAATGTAGCAGGAAGTTGAGGATATCGTCCACAAATCAGAACCATTCATGTGCTCCATCGATCCTCTCCCACCCCCTCTGCTTCAAGCTGACAACCACTCCGTCAGTCCTATCACAACCAAAATCACAAATCTTTCTTTAGAAAAGTTCCCACTTCCCTCCAAACTGCCTTCATCAGACCTCTCCTCAAAAAACCCACCCTGGACCCTGAGCCCTTGTCTACTTATGGGTCTATTTTCAAAAGTGTGTCCAAAAGGCAAAATCCAGACCTCACACTGTCACCTGTAGGGTCCCCCAGGTTTCCATACTCGGTCCATCATTTTTCACCTTTTACATGCTCCCCCCTTGGTTGTGTCATCAGCAGGTATGGAATTAATTTACACTGCTATGCTGACGACACGCAACTCTACCTCCAAGTCACCCCCTCCTGCTCCCCCCTTACCGCTGTTGCCCATCTCTATTCCTGCCTGGAGGAGATAAAGGCATGGATGAGTCAAAACTTCCTGCAGCTTAATGGCTCGAAAACAGAAGCCAAACTGGAATGGTGCACCAACTACGCTCCTCTCCGATCACCTCTGTTTCATTCTTTGGTCACACCATTCCCCTCTCTCCCTCTGTTACTAATCTGGGGGTTAAGTTTGACCCCCAGCTCTCTTTCATTTGCAAAACATCCTTATTTCCCCTTTGTAATATCTCTAAACTTTCGCCCCTCCCTCTCTTTCCCTGCTGCAGAGAAGCTCGTCCATGCATTTGTCTCCTCCAGGTTGGACTACTGCAACGCTCTCCTCATCAGGATTCCTAAGAGGAGCCTTCAAAAGCTCCAGTCTGTCCAGAACTGCGCTGCCAGGGTCTTGTCAGGCCCAGACCTCAGACAGGACTCAGATGCAGAGATCAGGGTGATGAATGAAGGTTTTACTTGATGTCAAGCAAAACTATCTATGGCAAAGGCTGGAAAGAGGGTTAAACCTGTGGCTGTGGTCTGGATGAAAGGCGCAGGAAAAAAAACACTGGCACAAGACAAGGGAGACAAGAGGCATGTCTCAAATCGTGTATTCTTGCCCGAGTGCACTGGAATTCAGTGCGTAGTGCGCACTCTGTACTTTGTCTGTAGTGCACACTATTGTTGCTAAATGCTGACCCAAACAGAGCAGTGCACTTACAGGAAGTGACGGACTAGCATTGCCCGCTAACGTGAGCTAACTCTACTGAGCTGGTATAACCGCAGCCTCAAACACATGACAAGATCAAAACTGTCATCAGGGAGTGAACAGCTTGGTAGCATGCCACAAAATACATTAGTAATTACTGTATGTCTAAATCATTTCATAAACGTTACTTAAATCAATACAACACCGCCGCCAATGCAGCAGGGGTCACCACCGCTTCGTTCACAACTATTATTCAGCTCTGAAAGCAGTTCGAAAGACCCGCCTCTTCCACCACGTCAGCAAGATGGCATCCGTTTAGTGGGAGTAGTGTGCTTCATTTTTCACTTCGTTTTATGACGTTATTAGGGCAACATCCCGGTACTTTCAGTGCACTGAATTTTCGCTTAAATGACACCGTGAACGCACTACACACTCAAAAAGAGTGTTTGAAGTGCGCAAGTGCGCTTTTTGAGACAAGGCCAAGGACTATTTGATCACGAGGGAAAGGGAAACAGGTGGATAAAATCAGGTAATCAGGGAAGTCAAGCTGGTGACATGAGGAAGGGCAAGTGACCTGAAACGAGAGGAGAGTTACTTCTTCAAAATAAAACAGAAAATGACAAGATATAAACCCAAAAACCAGACCAGACCTCATCGCAGCATGACAGGTCCTGATGAGGGTGAGGAAACATGAGCACATTACCCCAATCCTCCCAACTGGTTGCACTGGCTCCTTGTCCACTGCTGTAGAGAATACAAAATCCTCCTGCACACCCATCACAGTCTGCATGGTGG
Source organism: Atherinomorus stipes (assembly GCA_023101725.1). Taxonomy (NCBI): domain Eukaryota; kingdom Metazoa; phylum Chordata; class Actinopteri; order Atheriniformes; family Atherinidae; genus Atherinomorus; species Atherinomorus stipes. Next base: position 61,955 of record JALJCO010014138.1, read on the forward strand.
GGCCGCCACTTACCTCCCTGAACTACTTACACAACCTACATCAGCCTGGACCTGATCAGGTCAACAGCACCGTCTGCTCCCGCCCAGGACTTGGCTCAAAACCATGACTTGACAGTGAGGCCAGATATAAGCATGGGCAAGGAGGGGCAATGCCCCCCCAAACATGATGGCATGCAAACATCCCAAAATCAAGCAAAATTATTTCAAGGAAAATGGTCAGAGCGCATTCTGCTCTCTCTCTCTCTCTCTCTCTCTCTCTCTCTCTCTCTCTCTCTCTCTCTCTCTCTCTCTCTCTCTCTCTCTCTCTCTCTCTCTCTCTCTCTCTCCCTCACTCAAAGTAGCTACTGATTGGTATCTATGGTAGATACATAGGAAGGGTGTGTCCAGTCCGGGCCAGTCGCTTTACTTTCCTCTGGTCAACCTGAGCTCCGCGTTTCACTCACAGTCACAGTCCAGCACACAGACATGCTGCCATTAGCTCAGCCACTGTTTTCAGATTTCTTCCGCTCTCTGTCACGAAATTATTTGGTTACTCTTTCTCTCAACGTGTTCTCATTCTCTCTATGTCTCTCTTATCGCTCTCTCTTTGGTAATTTGAACAGTCGAGTCACTATGCGCAGATTTCTGGTTGCTAAAGCTAAAGCTAGCACAGCGAAGCTGCCGGTAGCAGAACTGCGGCAGCAGCAGAGCGATCATTACTGCTCCTCCATAGTGACTCACCACAAATTCTAACCATTCTAATGTGAGAGCTCTTTCTCCTCTTTGTCTCGTGTTTTTCCCCCTTCCACCGCACAATGCTACATGTGAGAAAAATTTAAGTTACTCTGGCTCACAAGAAGGCTAAACTAAAGAAATAAAAATGACAAAAAATACAAAAAAAAAGATAGAAATAAAAAGGACAGATAAAAAGATAAATGCAGCCTCAACAGGACACAACAGACCTAGATATGGACGCATTTGTTAGGACTTTTGCAAGCAGGCGGCTGATTTTATAATGAATGATATGAGCCACACTGTGTAAAGAACTAAAGAAATAAAAATGACAAAAACATACACAAAAAAGAAATTGAGATAAAAATAAAAATGGATAGAGAGAGAGAGAGAGAGAGAGAGAGAGAGAGAGAGAGAGAGAGAGAGAGATAAAGATAGATAGAGAGAGCGCCTCAGCAGACACAAGCCAGTGTCCTTTTTGTGCTGGTCCCAGGTCCGGGTAAATGCAGAGGTTGGTGTCAGGAAGAGAAAAACAACATAAAACCTAATAAGACCAATCAAATGGATCAAAGAGAGACAGAGATGTGGATAGATGTACTAATGTTTCTTTTTAAGACAACCTATTTTACAAAGTTTTTACTCAAGTTCTGCTTTAGGCTGTTGCTCAGCATTTTAATGCTTGATTTTAACTTTGGTCTCTCTTGTAGCACTTTGAGATTTGAATTAAAATGTGAAGTGCATTACAAATAAAATAAATCATTATTATTATTTTATCATTATTATTATTAACAATGAAATCTGTTAACGATGGATAATGATGGATAATAGATGATGAATGTGGTTTTTATTAAAGCAACTACCGATGTTGCATTCTTACCTATTTTTCTAACAGGGTAAAATGCTATGAATGAGGTAATGGAACTCTGAAATACAAGACAGACCCACCATTAATCAAAATAAAATATTATTCCAATCTCTAAATATTCAATGAAAACTCCAACCAATCCTTGAAGTGGGGTGCACCTCTAGGATTGTCCAACGGACCTCCCTGTCAGACCTTTGCTTCTGCATTGGGAGGCAGAGGGAATGAGGGGGTGTGTCTTAGAAGTGAGGCGGGACTGTTTATATTCAAATAATCTTGCTGTGCTTTCTGAAATGCAAGATCGGTAAAGGTTTTTATTAAACAACTGTAAATGTTTCTTTAGAAAAGTGGTGTGCACTGCTCCCTGTAACCCTTCTCTCCATGGAACCCTGCAGGTCCATCCAACAGGACCAGGAGCAGCATGGATGCAGCAGGGGGGGGCAACATAACCAACCTGGGCTGTATTGAGGGGGAAGAATCAGCTCAGTCGGAGCCTTCGGTTGTGACCACAGACCTACCTCCAGAGGACCCGTCCACCCCTGCAGAACCCTACTTGGCTCCAAGGTACATTTTATATGCTTCCTGTGACCTCCTTTGGCTAGAGCCTCAGCTGATCTGGGTTTGTGAATGGGCGACCGAAGCGCGAGTTTCCCAGTCCAGCAGCCGCTATGCCAATCAGATCCAGCAGCCGCCACCCTGATCAGATCCAATGTATTGATCAAACCGATGGTGTTGGAACAAGATCCTGATCCACTAGAGGACCATTTCGGCTTTATGGTAAACAAAGCCGGGAGTGCACTTCTCCTGTCCAACATGGACAAGTTTTCCTGACACAAACTTCTCAAGAGTCAGATGGCAACAGGTGCAGTGCAGCCCTTTTTCTGGCAGCATTTGTTTATTTATTTATTTTGGTCAGATCTTATTTTATTTTGGGTAGGGCTGCAACTTCGTTTTTTTGTATCGAGTTCTAGTGTTCTTTGCGATTATCGAGTAATTGGATAAATTGGCATTTTGCAAGTTTTTTAAGTTTCAACTTAAATTGATTGTAGAGCTAGAATTTTGCTTTAGGTTCTAGTGCTGGTTTTCCCTGATGCAGCACTGATGCCCCCCGCTTCTCTGACAAAAACTTAATTGTTTAATTGTTGCTTCCACATCTGCCATTTAATTCTGCTTTACTAAAATGGAAACAATTGGCCGTTCATTGAGGACCTAAATACATATTCAGTCCCAACACTGCAGTATAAATGAAAGGATGATCAGCACCTGCTGAACCGACTCTCAACAGTTTAAAAAAAATCATTTATTTATTGTTATGAAAATTAAAAAAAAACAAAAACTGCTGAGACCCTCTGATAGACTTTTAACCTGGTATCACTGGTAATGTAATTCAGCGACTGTAAACTTGAAGGGGCTTTTATATTGAAAGTCACCGGATGCTTTCTGCTACTTCTACGTCTGATTTCCTCCTGTCTGAACTAATGAGCTGATTCTGGAAGCTGCTCTGTCACAAACAGACTCGACTCCCATATTTATAGAAGAGCTACGACAGCGTGCTTCTGGCTCGAGCTGTGGGTCCCCGGTTGCGACTAAACCATTGATTAAAACGGTCTTGTTAAGTTTCGGAGGCCGCGCAGTACACGGAGCGCAGAGCAGACGGACCCGCTCTGAACTGCCTTTACTGAGCAGGCGCAGCCAAATCCACCGATTATACAAATAAATAAAGGACTTATATTATTTCTATGTCATGGATCACGCGCGTACAGAACCGCGGAGAGAGTACTGTGTTTCCTCTCTCTGTCGGTCCAGTTTGTAGGCTCCCATACAGTTTTTCCTCCCTCCACTTTAGTTACGTTATCAGCATAAAGCTGTTATGTTCAACAGAAATACCAGTCCGGGCGGAACGTCCGTTGCGTTACGTTGTGCAACAGAAAAACCATCCGGGCGGATGCACAAAATGCAAAGAGTGAATTTAACGACTCCTCGAGGCAGTTATTTTGCCTCGAGCAATTTTATGAATCGAGTTACTCGAATTACTCGAGTAATCGTTGCAGCCCTAATTTTGGGGCATGATAAACTTTACTTGGAGACTGTGTGTCTCAGCAGCATCGTCGGCTTTTTGCTGCACACCTTTTAACTCTTACTTGCTTTCTGTTTTAAATGGATATGACTGATTTTGTTATGAGCCTATTTTTTTGTTATTTACGTTGTGTCTTCAGTGACTGTTTTTCTATTGGAATTCTATATACACTGAACAAAAATATAAATGCCCAATACTATGACAAATACAAGAGTTTTATTAACATTTGGATTACACAATATATAGAGGAATTTAAAATGTATTTTCAGTAATTATTCATCTTCATAACATCATGGAATTTGTAACGGACTGAGTCATGACATGACATGATTGGGGTCAGGTTGAGGAGTTTGATTGTTCAATATCTTGTGTGTCCGCCTGGTTACAGACAGTCTGAGGTGTGATGTAGCTGTTGTGCAGACCAATGGCCTTATCGTGTGTGTTGCTGGTTTTAGTCGATCCCACAGAGGACGAGCCAGATGTGGCAATCTTGTGCTGGAGTGATCACACATGGCTGACAAGGATGAGGTTGATTTGCAGCAGTGGCAGTCTGTCAGAAACAAAGTCTCAAATGACCCATGGTCCGATAATGGACATTGAGCCCTGCAGCCGCTGCTTTGGTGGACATCCCTGCATCCAACATGCCAATGGCATGTTCCCGCACAACTTGAAACATCGGAGGCATTTTGACTTGTGACAAAATTTGACATTTTGGGATGGCCTTTTGTTGACCCCAGTCAAAGGATTGTCCTGCCGTTGCTCATTTTTTCTGATCACCCACTGGACACACCCCACCCATGCATTGGGTAAAAAAAAAACAACTCACTGCATAAATGCTCACTGACAGCGATTTGGATTAAAAACTATACACAAATCAAGAAAAATATCACTTTTGTACAGTAAAATGTCAGCAAATTACAGTTGTTAACTTCACATGGCAACATTTTACATATATTTTTACATATTTTTGTTCAGTGTACGTATGTGACATTTGCTCCATGCTTGGCGGAGCGTGCACTGACTGTTAGGCAGTTAATTCTCTTTCCAGACATTGAATTTGTAAACCAAAAATCAAACAAATAAACAAACATTCGGCTTAAGCCTGCAGTGTTAACTGAAAGATAAAAATCAATAAAAGAATTGTTTCATACCAATCTACCATTGAGTTTTTAAAAATGTTTGAATAAATAAGATTGTAAGGTTTGAGCTGGGTCGAGGAAAGGACAGACGGAAGCTTCATGACAAAGATAAGGGCCTTCTACATTTGGAATAAGTAGACACTTTTTATAGCCAGTGATATTGGAATAAAAGTTGATGGTGACTGTCCTGTTGTTATCTTATGCCAAGTGAAAACCAAGAATTAAATTTATGTACTGGGGTGTTTAGCTCTTTTCTCTGGAGCAGAAAAAGACTGATTATGAATCAATGAGGGAAAAACGTAATTCAACGATTTGTCATTGAATGGCAAAATCTGATGAATCAGGTTCAACTATGAAAATTTTTAGTCAGAAATCAATTGTGGGAGTAAATATAGGAGGAGATGAACATAAACTATCCTTATTTGAAGATGATATATTGATATACCTGACCCAACCATCAGAATATTTGCCTGCTTTGATGTCATCCCTGGAAAAATTTGGCTAATTGTCAGGTTATAAACTGAATGTCCAAAAGACCCAGATTCTTGCCTTCAATTATGATCCACCAAAACAGCTCTTGGATAAATACAGCCTGACGTTTGACCAAAAGACAATGAAGTACCTAGGAGTTAACCTTACCAAAGATATAACAAAACTATTTGAAGCTAATTATACCCCACTAAATCTGAAATTAAAATCAGATATTTCTAGATGGAATGTCAGACTCTTCCATAACCTAACGGCTAGAGTGGACTCTATTAAGTGGTTGTCCTACCTCGACTGCTATATCTTTTCAAACATTGCCATTTGAAATAACTAACTGGCAATTTATGAAGTGGGATAAATTGGTCTCAGGCTATATCTGGATGGATAAAATGTCAAGGACAAGATATAAAATAATACAGCTGCGAAAAGAAAAAGGGGGTATGGCACTGCTAAATATGAGGGATTATTATTTTGCAGCACATTTAAGACCTCTAGTGCAGTGGTCGGCAACTGGTGGCCCGCGGGCCAAAATTGGCCCTCCGGCAGTAATATCTGGCCCACCAGATTATTATGGCTTTTTTAAAAAGCTGACTTTTCTGTTCATGCAATAAAGGAACCAGACTATCATTCTGCTGCTATGATGCTGAACAGGACAAGAAAGAGAGGAAACTAATAGTTGACTGTTTGTACAGAACTATCTCACCACTCAGACATAGTGCTGTTTACAGCACTGTCCCTTTAAGAAGGTCGGAGTCGCACAGCACGAGTCAGAGCTGGAGGAGAGGGTGAAAGCAGAAGAGAGATGTCGGGAGCAGAGAAAGTTAGATGTGAGAAACTGCTTTACTCTGAATGCTTTAAGCTTCACCCCTAAACACACACAGCTCCTCTAGCTGCAGCAGAGTCCCAGAACTGCTTTACCTAGGGGAAGTGGAGAGTTAACCGGCCTCATTTGGAGGTGGAGCAGCGCAGTTACAAAACACTCACAGAATAGTTGCTTCTGGAGCAAAAAGACCAGACAGAAAGACGAGAAAAATAACTGGTTTGTTGTTACTGAACGCTGTTGTGTGCAGTGTTTAGCTCAGCATCCTCTGCCATGTAAATGCAGCCAGACTCAGTTTCTCCCTCTACCTGCTGTAGGCTACAATAAAGCACACTAGATCCCACAGTGTGTTAAATATATGTAAATAAAAATAAACTGTTGTGTTTGGACACATCTACAAATGACAGATGTTTTACAACACAGTTTCCCTTTGAAGATAAACTTGTTTTAAAGTCATCATCATTAATGTCCCGACTAATATCTGCGACCACTAAACATCAGTTTCATACAGATTTAAAAATATTTATTCAAAAGTTGTAAACTGGCTAAATATATGATTAAATAAAGCACAACTGTTTGACTTCAGACCATCTGGCTTGAAGCAGAAACTTAAATATGTGCTCATGTGCTCTAAGAAAAAAAGAGTTTAAAAAAAAAAGACCCTGTGTGTTTAGCTCTGCCCCCGGGTATAATGTTGTATTTATACCATGGAAAGATTAACATTTTCCATAAGGATACAATCGAATACATTTTTAAGATGGTGGGAAAAATGGCAAAGTATATTGGTCTTCAAAGACCTGATTTGCTTTAGAGACAAACACGGATTAATTAGAATACGGAACAGTCTTATGATGTGGAGCTTAAGAAATGTGGACATGACAGCTTGTCGTTCTATACATGTATGTTATTTTGTTTTCTTTTATGTATGTATGTATGATTCTGTTATTTCTGAATTGTTAATATGGAGGGGGGTCAAAAACCATGGGATTATCACTGTTACAATAGACTTAAGAGACCACTGTAAACTATGCATATGGAAATGTGAAATATGTGATTGATCTGCCTATGACATTGAAAACTGATTTCCCTGAAAAAATAACATAAAAAAAAAGAAAATTCTTAGTCGGGGACACCCCCTAACAATATTATTATTATTATTATTATTATTAATAATAATAATAATGTTTATTTATTAATCCTGATTGAGAAATTCAGCTCTGCTTTGAACCCATCTCAAGTTTAACCAGAGAGCAGTGGGCTGTCAGGTTAATTACTAATTACAAGCCAATATATTTTCTCTCTCAATTTTCAAAACTTTGGAGAAAAATATATTTGAGAGGATGTCATCAGTTGAGATACAGGACGTAGTACAAACAAGAAGTCTTTCAATTGTATGAAAAGGAATGCTATAATAACCGAAGTCTTATTTATTTTAGGTCCCAAGTGTTTTCTATAAGTTGTAAAGCACAGATGTGATGTCTGATTTATTTATTTTACCATAAGATTTGGGGAGGAGCTCATAAGACTCTGTCCTCCTTCCTACTCCTTTTCTCCCTTGCATGGAATGGTTTTGATGGAGTGGTTTTGATAAATATTTATTATAAATGAAATTTTATAAATGTTTTGATTAATGCATTAACATGGAATAGAATAAATAATGTCAAATGTCAAATATCTAACATCAATTAAATTGACCACATTCTGGAGAAAACAAAATGACAAATAAGAGAGAAAAACAATCAACATAAACATGAGCACCTGACCACAATTTCTTTTCTTTTTTTTATTTAACCTCTTAACTTCAAGTGACATATGAAGTCAACAACAGTGAGGACAGGGGGTGCAACAATACATGTATTTGTATTGAACCGAACTGCATGGGTGTGTATCGAACAATGAGCACTAAAATTCAGAATGTGCTTAAGTAGAAAAAAATCCTGAATATGAACAAGACAGTTTTTAATGTATTTTTATCAGCATGTGTTCTGACTTTGAGCTCTGTGTTGAAAACTCAGTGGATCTGTATTTGGCTACATTCAGATCTGGTGTTTGGAAATACTTTGTTTTTCATGTTAAGTATGACCCTGATGGTAAACTGTTGTGGACAAAAGGACATTGGGTTAAAAAAAAAAGGCATGATAACCTGTTTTTTTTGTGTCTGAAAAATATTGAGCCATGACACTAAAGTATTGAACCGAACTGAACTCTGACTTTTTTGTATCATTGCACTCCTACTGGTGCAGAAGGTGTGATTGCCATACTGAAACAGATGTTGATTGGTCAACCTGCGGTATGAGCATTTCACCACATTCTAGACTTGTAGTCAAGACCCCCTAAACCGAGACCAAGACACTACCAAGACCAGAGAGTCAAGTCTACTATATTCACCATGGAAGATGCAAACTCACACCAACATGTGGAACCAAACATGGTTAGCACAGGGATGGCAACCCTCTGTTGCCACGGTGCTTTGCCTGTGCAGCACGCATGCGTACTGCTTTGCAACTGTCCGTGGTGCTGTGATTCACCTGTACTTCTGCGGCATATATTTCCCCTCTTGAATGCTGCCCGCAGTCCTTTGATGTGAAATTGGCTTCTTGTTTGTACTCGATCAGAATGTGCGGGTCAAGAAAAGTAATTGGAAAAAATCTTGAGTTAATTAGTTCACTTTCGTCAAGTGGTACTAGTTGGAAACGCCAGATTACAGCAACTACACTTAGCAAAGCTAAAGTCAGTACTCCCAAATTCAGAGAATGACTGGGTCGGCTAGAAAATGCTTCTACCCACTTGTTCAACTCGGGGGACTGCGGGGGGAGACTCAGTATTACCCAGGTGGCATATGCCTATGTAAAACCTGTTAAGATAAAAAACCTTCCTCCAGTTGGTTTAAGTCACTGGACTCTCACATTTCCAAATTTCTTTGGAAAACAAGCCATCACGTATCAGTTTAAAAACCTTACAACAGGTAAAAGACCGGGGAGGGTTAGACTCACCCAATTTCAATTATTATTTCCTAGCAAATAAGCTACAATTTATTTCCAAATGGCTGAAACCTACCCATCTAGATGAACCGTGGCTAGACACAGAACAAGCATTATGTGAGGATCTGGATGTCTCTGATTTGCCGTTCATCAGTTCAGCAGTCAGATCTCATAAATGCTTTAAAAGTATCAACATCTGCTCTACTCTGAAAGCATGGTGGGAATTCCTGAAATTAACCGAGTCTTCTATTATTCCATGTAAACTCACACCCATCTGGAATAACCTGGATATTTTACAAAACAAGAAAATGATTAATTTTGTGCATTGGAAGGATAAAGGAGTAAAACAATTACAACATATCATTGAAAATGGAAAATTCCTGTCATTTAATACACTTACCTTACAATACGGGATCAATAGTACTAAATTCTTAGAATACCATCAACTTAAATCTATATTAAGCAAAAAATATACCTCTAACCAACTGATCTTGCAGACTCCGGTCAGGGTAGCAGAATTCCTGAATCTCTCTATCCCCAAACTACTGTCGAAAATATATAGATTATTATTAAAACTGGATGATTCAATTTCCCTTCCAACTTCGAAGTGGGAGGCTGACTTGTCCAGAACCCTTAACCAAAACACATGGACACAGATATGTTTAAACACGTTCCTAATGACTAGAAACTCAAATATACAGTTGATACAATTCAAGGTTTTACACAGAGTACATTACACAGGACAGAGGATGTTCAAGATGGGTCTGTCACCTTCAAATATTTGTTTGCACTGCAATGAGAATACAATAGACAATTATCTTCACGCCTTGTGGTCTTGTCCACCTGTCCAGAGGTTTTGGCTTCAGGTATGCGATGACCTGTCAGCGTGGCTCAGGTGTAACTTCCCTGCAAGCCCCACACTGTGTTTACTGGGGGACTTGGATGAGATCAATACGGTAACCAATTATGCACATATGATACTTACTGTATTATGTATTGCAAAGAAAACTATCTTGGTAAACTGGAAATCCAAAAATAATCTGAGCATTAGCCAGTTTAGGAATCTCTTAGTAGACCATATCAGTATTGAGATGATGTCTGCCTCCTCTAAGAACCAGTTAGATGAATTCCACTCCCTCTGGTCCCCTGTGATTAGCTCCATCACTTAACGTTGGTGTAGGAGAGCGGCCTCGTCGATGTGGGGGTTGGGTGCCGGCGAGTGCTTGATGGCTATGGATCCCTGGCGGTTGACTTGGGGGGGGGTCTGGGCTGCCTCGCCGCTGGGGCGGGGCTGTATCCAGCCCGATGGGGGGCATGAGGGTCAGCGGTTGGGGCTGCTCTGCGGCGGTGGGCGGGTCGCTGGTGGGGCCCTGGCCGGTGGCTGTTGGCTGGCGCCGGGTGGCCGGGGGTCGTCCCGGGGCGGGGGGGGCGGGGGGCCCTGGGCCCCGGTGCTCCGGGGTGGCCCCTGCCTCCGGGGCCGGGGGGACCCGGCTTGGCGCTGGGGGGGGGCGGGCCGGCGGGGCGTGCCTCCTCTGGATTTGGCCGGTCCTCACGACCTGGTGACGTCTGGTCACTGCGCCGGGGCGCCTCTGCTGTGTGCGTGCGGGTGTGTGTGCTGGTGGGGGTGTGTGTGGTGGGGCTGGGGGGTGTATCGTTGTCGTGTCTGTGTCGGGATGTGGGCATCCGGGATGTTGGTGTCGCGGGAGCGGCCGTGTGGGGGGTGTGGATTTCCCCTGTGCTTGTCCTGCGTGTGGGGCTCTGGGGGTCGCGGACGGAGCTGCGCTTTCCGCCGGGGTGCTTGGTTTTCGGCGGACCCGTGGTCATGTCGTGTCGTATCGATGTTGGGGTGTCTGGCGTGGCTGTCGGGGTGTGGGGTTTTGTCCATATCGTTCAGCTCTAGTGTGTGGAGGTGGGGGGTTGCGGGGTGGCCGGGTCTTTTCCACGCCGGGTGCCTGTCCCGCCTGGCCGCTGTGTCGGTTGGGGCTGGCCTGCGCTGGTGGTCTCGTACGGGTTGGTCTCGCGTGGTCCGGGGGCTGGGGGCGGTGGACTTGTGGCGGGGGGGGGCTGGTGGCCCCGCGGTCCCCGTCCTTGGTATGTGTAGGTGGGTGTGTGACTGGAGGGGGGCGTGAATGCGGTTGTGTGTGTGTGTGGCTGCCTGTGGGGGGTGTGGAGATGGGTGGGTGGGTGGGGGTGCATGGATGATGGGTGTTTGGGTGCGGGGGTGGTGGTGATTGGTGGGGTTTGTGTGTGTCAGGTTGGGGGGGGGGGGAGGAAAGGGGGAGAAAAAAGAAAAAAAAAAAAAAAAAAAAAAAAAAATAGCAGCTCTGCGTGCCTCTTGGGGGGTTTGCGAGGCCTGGGGATGTTGGGCCGGTGACTCTGGCCCCTCCGCCGACCCTTTCCGCTTCCGTCCCTTTTCCCCCTCCCTGGCCTGGCGTGGTCGAGCGCCCCCAGGGGCTGAGGCTGGCCCCTCTGTGCTGAACGCCGGACGCCGGGCCGTGGGGGCGGCCATGCCTGCCCTTTCTGCCCTGGGGGATCCCGGGAGGCAGGGGTACCTAATGCCGGTAACGGCTCTTCTTCCAGGGGGAATTCATACCCCCCTGGTCTCCCTTCCCAAGACCCCCCCCCCCCCCCCCCCTGCTCTACCTCACACACACACACGTAGGGTTTTGGGGAGGGAGCGTGTCAAGCGGGCGTGGTGAGGGAGGGCACCAAAGTGCCTTTGCTTGCCACGTCTAGAGGCAGCCTGCTCCCCAGTTTTAACCACACTTAGACACCTAAACACATAAAATAACAACAGCTCACAACCACTTCTGAGGGGCGGGCCATATAGTGTGTGGTAGGAGGGAGGGGCCGGTTGGGGGGACATGCCCCCTACGCGACCCCACTCCCGGCATGACTTGGCACTGCCCCTTAGTTTTAACTGCAAACAACACACATCTTACACACACAGTCATGAGTGGGGGGTGGGGGGGGGACAGGGTCCTTTCATACCCCGGTCTCCCGGGCGCTACTGGGGGGAGGGGGGGGGACAGTGGCTACTTCACGCGCCAGTGGTTAAGGCTGGCTGCATTGCGGGGGATCTGCTGGCCTGGGGGATGCCTGGCCTGCTGCGTCCGGGGGGGTGGGGGATGGGGGGGGTGGTGGTGGGGGGAACGTGTTGGGGGCTTGGAACTCGCGGCTCCTTCCCCGGCCCGAGCTACCACTCAGGAGGCACGAGGGCATGGGCAAGAGAGAGGTGGGTATGTGAGAATAATGAATGAGAGTGTGAAGGAGGAAATGTGGGAGGGAGGAACTTGGGCTGGAAGAGGGAGGAGATGTGGGTAAGTGGTTGAAGGAAAGGGGGATGGAGGAAGGAGTGGCATGCTCGTGAGTGTCTAGTAGGGATGGTCGTGAGGGGCTGAAGGAAGGAAGGGCGGGAGTGTGATAGGTCAGAGGGATGGGCGGGGCTGGACATGTAAGGGGGGGACTGTATGGGGTATTGGGGGTATAGGGAGGTGGGGGCGTATGTGTGGGGGGGGGTGGGGGAGGGGTTGGTGCAGTTATGTGGGGGGAGTGCATGTGTGTGTTAGAGGGTATGAGGAGGTGGGGGTAGGTGTGGACGGGTAGAGGGAGGAGAGTGTTGGGGGTGGAGAGAGGAGTGAGTGTGGGTATGTACGGTCAGAGAGCGGAGTGGGTGGGTGTATGCGTGTGTGGGGGGGGTACACGGAGGTGTTGGGTAGGGCTGGGCGGTGTGGGCGGAGGTTCGTACCTCGGTATTCGTGCCGGGCATCTTGGTGTCGGTGCGGTGCGGTGTGGCTGCGGGTTGGTTGGGGGCCGGGCGCTTTGGTGGGGGGTGCGGTTTTGTTTGTGGCTTCCGGGGTTTTTTGTGCGGGGCGGGCGCAGGGGGATCTGTATCTTGTATGTGGTTGCTCTTGCGGTATTGATGTCTTGGGTGCCTGTGTCTCGATGTGGGGGCGGTGACGGTATATCTTTCAGCCCCAGTGTTGGGGTAGGTGTGTGGGGAGTGTGTGTGTGAGCGTGGTGGCGGGGTAGGGGGGTGGGAGAGGTGGTGGCGCCCTGGTGTCAGGTGTATCAGGGACTTTGGGGTGGGGGCTGGCCTGCCCTGGGGGGGCGTCGTCTGGGGGGTCCGGTCCTCCTGGGTTTCGGTTGGGCCGCCCGGGTCCGGGGGGTGGCTGCTCCTGGGCGCTTGGGCCCTGGGCCCGGCGCTGTCTCCGCTCCGGGGGACGCCCGGCGCCCGGTGGGGTCGGCAGCTGCTGGTCTTGGTCCGCTGGGGCCTGGGCCTCCAGACTGCGGGGGGCTCCGGCTGGGGCCGCTTGCCGCCCCTTCGGGGGATGCATGTCCGCTCTTTGGGGGGGGGTAGCTGGGATCTGGGCCTCTGGGTGGCTGCTGGGGGCCTGGGTCGCGAGCCTTGCGGGCTTCCTCCTCCTTGCAGAGACGAGGCTGCATCTGCATGACTGTATCACCACGGAGCACCCTTTATTATGCATGTTGACACTGTGACACTGCTTCCCATTGCGATGACTAGGTCGTACCTCTTCTTTACTTCCCATTGCGATGACTAGGTTGTACCTCTTCTCTACTTCCCATTGCGCTGACTAGGTTGTACCTCTTCTCTGCGTAGTTCTGCGTGTGTTTGTATGATCTGAGGATATTTAAGCCACCTGCAGGTACTCCTGTAGGGGATTGCTTGTTTTGTTTTCCAACAGAGACCTTGGTTGTTTAGGGATCGCGGTACAGATGTACCAGTGAACTGTGTAAGTGGATTCATGTTTTCTCTTCTCTCTCTCTTCCTCTTCCTTACTCCTCTCTCTCTGTTTCACTTTCTATCATTACCTCTATTCACTTTCATTTCTCCCTTGTCAGGCCCAGCAGTATGAAATGGAATGGTGTAATAGACAAATGTTTAAATAAAGAAATAAAATGAATAAACATGATATCAAGTGGAGCCTTATGTTCATAAAGCTCCGCTTGATAAAGCAAAACTGTTCAACAGAATAAAGCAATCAGATTTCCATTCTGCTTGCTTCAATGCTGGACAGGACAAGTAAAAAAAAAAAAAAAAAAAAAAAAAAAAAAAAAAAAAAAAAAAAAAAAAAAAAAAAAAAAGATAAAAAGATGAAAGAGTGATACTTGAGTATCAAGAGGAGTCTGATATCCAGACTTGTCCTCTTGGCGAAACAGATTTGTTTGGCACAACATGGCAGTCAGACCATTCTGCTGTCATAATGCTGGACGGGTCAAATGTTTGATGGATAAAAAACTTGTTGTGGACTGGCTTTATTGCTCTGCTTTTTCGGGAGCCTTGCTAATATAGCTGGACAACTTTTGTTGCAGTACATCTGCTACTGGAGTATAAAGATGCACTGCCTTCAAAGATCATTGCATTTGTAATTGGTCAGATATATTGGTCATGAACCGAACCGAACCATGGGGCAGTAGGTAGCCAAGTGGTGATGTCACAGGCTATGGCGCAGCAGAGTCCCCTGACACAGCACTCAGGTGAACCACCATGGGCCCTTAAAGCCAGAGTTGGTAATCCTGTTAAGAAAGACTTTTTGTTATGGTGGGTGAGATGGTCCTTCCATCCTGTCAGTATCAATACATCATGTATTCATAAAAAGGAAGAAAAAAGTCAGACCTCTGTGAGAGCTGCAGTTCTGTAAAAACTCTCACCAACCCCTGCCACTGGGGTTGGTAATTTGCAACTTATAGAAAGAACAAATTGATGCCTTTATGTCTCGTCTCTGTCCCTCCCCTCACTCCATCCCCCATGTGACCCCCCTGTGCGCCCCACAGTGTAAACAAACTTAGCTAACGGACTGCTAACTGCTGCTGCGCCAAAAAAACAAAACAACAGATAAGGATTAAGTCTCTGAGGCGTTGACGTTTGCAGTGTGGACTTTTTACACTGCAGAAGGAGTTGGAGGTGAGTGGATTCATGCTTTTAAAAACCTGGTTTGTCCACTGGGTCAAGCTGTCCACTCAGCTGTTATTGTTAACCTGCTCGCATCGGCGCTTATGTCCCTGCACTCTGAAGAAGTGGTTTCAGGTGGTGTTTTTTTTTTTTTTTTTTTTGCTGTCGCTTGCTCAAACTTTTTTTCCAACATTGCCAACCCTAGCTTTAAGTAAGGTCCTTAACCCCCACCAACTGCTCACTGGGCGCTGTGATTGGCTGCCCACTACTCTCAGGTTAAACTTGAGATGGGTTCAATGCAGAGAACAAATTTCCTATTTGGGATTAAAAAAGTATAATTTACTTATTTTTATAAGTCATGATTGTAGCCAAGAATGGTTTATATCATCCACATGTCCAAAGCTGGCAGTGGTGTATTAGCTTGTATAGGAACTTGGAAGGTAGACAGAGTAAAATGCGTATTTCTTTGTCCTTCCCACAGAGTGTCTGGTAGCAAAAGAAGGAAAAAAAAAACTCAGGGAGAGTAAATACTTCACAACAAACCCCCCCCTCATCTCTGTAAAAACTACCTCATGATTCTTTTATATAGTGCTGGAATAAAACTTTGACCAAAAAAACAGCAAAGGACAGAAAATGGTTTGTGATTGGCTGCCAGAGTTTCTGTTCCCCAGTGATGAGACAGATGTCTCTGGAACCAGAGTCATCTGTCTCTGCTTTCATATGACACCTGGTTTGTTGGAGGAATGATCAGCAGCTCTAACGTGGACAGTGCTGTTCTCATGCTTTTTTCGTTGAACTGTGGGTCTGAACTGTGTGTGGTTTGGATGCTGATGCTTGGTCGAGTGTTAGCTGAGTTTTGCCCTGTCCCTTTGCTGTGCTACTTGTTTGCATTATTGCTTCGTACAGTGTGCAAACCATCTCCTGGACTGCATGGACTTCGTGCATACAGGGGAGGTCTGTGATGAAGCACTGAAATTCAGAAGATAAACTGAATCAAATAAGCCTGAGCTCAGTGTGTGGTGAAATCCAACAGTTTCTTCCTGTTTTCTTCCCCCAGTCTAGCGTTGGGTCCAGCTCAGCAGGAATGGTTGGACCTGAGGATCCAGTCCAGTCCCCGTCGCTGGAGGCTGCTGTCTCTGCAGTGTCTCTCTAAGGCAGAGCCCTGAACAGAAAACAAAGTCATGCATCACATTCTTCAGAACTTCCTGTACACATGAATGTTTTTTTATTCCTGAAATAAATATATTTATTTATAGAAATCAACATGACTGACAGTTTGTTGTGATCCTGGCTGTCCACACATAAACACATTAATCAAAGATAAAATGCCCATACGGACAGTAACCTGGTGCGCTCACAGATAAGGCCTCAAAATAACAAACCACAGTTTTCCTTGTGGAGCCATGAGCTAATGAACTAAAGTTAAAGGTAGAGTTCGGAGCGTTTCCCTGTTTCTGTTTGTAAACATATTCAAACTGCCCCTCCCCTCAGGCTAATGGCCAAATTGCTCTTCAGCCCCAGGCCTCTCTTTCAAAACTAGAAAGTGGGTGAAAGCCAAACTAATATTAACCCTGGTTTTCGAGTGTGCACTATCTAAAGCTCTTTTCGCTCACCGCGGCGAATCAATCGCTTTGATCCTTTTTTTCCTTAGCATCACTTCAGTCGGGAATCAATGAAAACTTAAGTTGGCGTTTATCCGATTTACAAAGTGTAACAGAGCAGGGACAGCTATTGTTAAAATGGCCTGGAAGAGGAAATGCCTAGCTTCCGGAAAGTTCCGGAAAGCGTGATAATCCCCTATTGGTAGGGAGTGTGAACTGTCGCTCATTTAATGATGTCACTCTCTGACCCTGACATCTGATTGGCTAACCCCTTGACCAATAGGCAGCATGCAGTGAGATGATGTCAGACATAGCTCGCTTCAGCACGCTCAGAGCCTCGCCAGAGCAGGTACGGAAACTGTATCACCTCAGCTCGGAAAATCCCCAGTGGAAAAGCCCAATAACCGAGGAGAGGAGAGGTGAGGTGAGCAGAAAAGTGATGGTGGAAATGGGGCATATGTCTCCTGCCAGAGCTCAAAGCTGGCATGGAGAGGACTCAGGACTCTGGAGAATGCCCTGAGCCTTGGAGTTGGAAGTTGTTAACTAGAACTATGTTACAGCCTCTTTTCTTTCCTAATGAGAGGCCACCAGACCAGTGTTGCATAAAGTACCCAAAAGCCATACTTGAGTAAAAGTAAAAGTACCTTACTGGAAAATGACTCGGGTAAAAGTGAAAGTCGCCTGCTAGAATATAACTTGAGTAAAAGTAAAAAAGTAGCTAGTATTTACTGTACTTAAGTATCGAAAGTAAAAAGTACTGTTAATAAAACGCAATCAGAAATTTGAGTTTAACATTTTCTTTATTTCTGTTTAATTTAGTTTTTAAATTTTAATTTGCAAAGTGTAAGGAAGTTTCAATACCTCCTTACATAAACCAACCATATAGAAAAATACTATACACACAAACATCCTTACAGACCTGCATGCATGCCTACCAACATTCATACCCACGTGCGTTCAGTAAGGAATCATTCCTAATAAACTCTTGGTGCTCGGAGGTGATGCAAACAAACAAAGAACTTGATTGGTTGAACTTTAACATGACTGCAGTGCGACAGCTCATGAACTGTCCATCCAGTCATGACTGAACCCAGAAAAACTTTTTGTTCAACCTCAAAAGAAGTTGTTTCTCAGAATGGTGAGAACTCAGTCTCTGGTCTGAAGACCAGACCAGCGATGCTAAACAGCCTTTCACCTGCTGCTGAGGCAGGTACAGGTGTGTTTAGCTTCAGAGACGCTGTACAAGGCTTCTACTAGTGGCTACTAGTTCCACTACAACAAAACAAAGATTGTCCGTTGGCTATTACGTTCTATGTTATTTTGTAACGAGTAACTAAGATGCTCAGTAAATGTAATGGAGTAAAAGTAGTGATTTTTCTCGGAAAATGTAGTGAAGTAAAAGTAAAAGTCATCAAAAATAGAAGTAGTAAAGTAAAGTACAAATATAAAAAAATACTATTTAAGTAAAGTAACTAAGTATTTTTACTTAGTTACTATACAAAACTTCACCAGACCAGGAGATGATGACATATGTCAGGACAGATTGGACCATGGAGTGATAACAACTTATCATAGGTTTGCTATTCCCCCCCCCCCCCCCAAACCGGTTGAGCCTCCGGAGGGAATGAAGTCACTGCTGTGATCTTTTATGAACAATGTCCATATTACCATTAAAAGGTAACTAGTTGTCATTGAGCAAACCAAGGTACAACTGGCCACACGCTCCACAGTTCCACTCTTGATTGTCCGCCACTGGACCCGGGACTGGTCCTCTCACTGCAGGAGACTCGCAGTGTCAGTGTCATCAGTGTAGCAGGGGTCTCCAACTCCAGTCCTCGAGAGCTACGACCCTGCACATTTTGGTTGCATCCCTTCTCCAACACACCTGAATCAAATGAATGGCTCAGTACCAGACCTCTGCAGAGCTGAATGACGTGCACAGCTATGTGATTCAGGTGTGTTGGAGAGAGTATGCCCTAAGAATTACAGGATAGTAGCTCTTGAGGACCGGACTTGGAGACCCCCGATGTACAGGATGTATGAAATTGGATGGAGAACCAGCAGAGAAGAGAACATCTCTGACACACTGAAATCTGTCTGTTACAACATCTAAAATCCATCCAGCAATACTAGGACAAAGGTTCAAATTTGATCATTCAGAAGCTGGGATATGTGGCTGGATTGTGTTAAAAGCAGAGGTGTAAGAGCCATACTGTAATAGTAAGTTTGAAAGTCCTCTGGATAAAGTGGTGTAATAATCCTTTATATTATTTAAAAAGCTATGTCATAATTGTTTCAGTCAGTTGGAGTTGAGGAGTTCAGAGCAAGACAGTTTTCTGACCGCTGTACCAAGCAGAGCACTGAATGTTCTTGTATTGTAACTTTCTTTTATTCTTTTTTGAGTAAATATTTCAAAATGAAGTTACTGGCCTATAGAAGAATCATTTCGCGACAAGCTGATGAACAAGAATAGAAACAGAACTTTGTGATTAACGTCAACACTGTCCTGATGAAATAAACAATTATCTCCCAACTTGAAATACTTTTTTCTTTTCACATTTCATCCCAGCAGATGGAGGATAAAATAAGGTGACAGTGATAAATATGTTCCTCATCATTTACTATTCAACAGTATAATAATGTTCCAGGACTGCAGGAGTTCTGTAGCTGCTGCTGGAGCTTTCAAGAAGAACCTGAGGTTCTGTCCTCCAGGTCCAGGTCTGTCTGCAGGTCCATGATCCAGGAGGTGGATCCACCGGGTCCAGACCAGTCCTGGCATGAACTTGGACATGAATCACCTCCAGCTTGTCCAGATTATCAGACTGTAGCAGCTCCGCATCTGGGTGATGGATCATGGGAGATAAAACACAGAATAATCAGATCCAGGTCCTCAGATTCTCTCATCCACAAATATCATCACATACAAACTGCTGACATCATGTTGGAGGTAATTTGGCTGCATGATGTCAGAATGAAGCTAAAACCCACAACAACCTTTACAGGTGAACATGATTTTATTTTCTCTAGAATTTTGAATACACATGTACAACTATTCAATGTTTATATTTTCACTACAAAACATGTTTTCTTACAAAATGATTTACCACAAATAACTGAAATAAGTGTCTGAACCATGAACGGAAACTAAAGGTTCTGGTTGAATGACAGGTTTGACCTAAACAGGCCTCTTCATCATCCTCTTCACAACCTGACATCATCCGACCAGGTTCACACACCAGCAGAATATTTCGTTCTCCTTCGTGGTTCAGACACTTTTATGCTTTATCTTCTTAGAGAGCAGCATGTTGGAAAATAGATACTTGAACATTAAACGTTGTAAATCTGCATGCAAACGTTTAGAGACAAAGTCCACCTGTACAGGTTATAGTGGATTTTAGCTTCATTCTGACATCATGCAGATACCAGAATATTTGAACTTTGTAAAAATAATCAAACTTACAGGCAGATAGTTATATATAAGAGAGATGTAGTACATTCAAAAGCAATCAGCTAATTATATCTGCATATAATGTTGTATAAATGCTAATTATTTGTTTCGTACTTCTGTAAAAAGAGAATAAAAAGCTGGTAAAGCTTACTGAAGGTTGGCTCCACTTCATCTCAGGTCTGCAGGAGATGACCAGAGCTGAAAGCCGGGTTGTCTGGAAGATGAACACAGAGATGAAGTTTGAAAAACATCCTGATGCGACCACACAGCCGTTTTCCGTCTCCATATGAGATGTTTATAATAATCGGTGTAGGTGAATGTTTATGACTACCAGCAGCTACATGCAGAGTTGCAGCAAATCTGAAGACAAAGCTGCCTGAAATCTCTGTAATTCCAGGCTTGTATGTATTTGTGCACAAGCATCTGTAATTGTTTCTGTCGGTGTGGTTTCAGGATGATTTACGTTTATATTTGGTCAATAAAACCGTTTTATTCAAGCCTTCTCACCCACCAGCAGCCCTGGTTGCTAACAGCTTAGCCTAACCGGCAAACAGACAGCCAAGTTTCTGAGTGGGAGAATCTCAATCACACATCCTGCTCAGCTGCACGTCGTTTTCCGACTCAGACTCGGTGGTTTAACTTAAATTCACAGAGTAAAGCCAGGATCAGACTGTGGTGATATGTGACAACAGGCTTCCGTAGCTGGTAGACTTGTGAGCATGCGCTGTACCTCTGAACACGTTGTTACAATAAAGTGGCGTGAGACAAGCTGCACGAGTGTGGTCCGTTGACTTCTGAGTTAATCTAACTGTTCATGACATGGTGTCAGAAGTGGCCGGCAGGACGCCTACTGTTTAAGATATGGCAAAGTTCGGACCACCGGAACCCTTCGACTTCTCCCGCCCGGCGGATTGGCCTATGTGGCGCCGTCGCTTTGACCGTTTCAGGGTGGCGTCGAAGCTGGACAGAGAGAGCGAGGAGGTACAAGTTAACACGCTTCTCTACGCCATGGGAAGAGAGGCGGAGGCTATCTACGACTCTTTTGCATATGAGGGGGAAAATCTGGAGGAAGAGACCGATGACGAAACTGAAGAGGCCCATCCAGAGCTTGACTACATGACGGTAATTACGAAATTTAGCGACCATTTCGTGCCAAAAAGGAACATTATTCACGACAGAGCTTGCTTCCACAAGAGAGTGCAGAAACAAGGCGAGCCGGTTGAGGCGTTTGTTAGAAGCTTATACGAGCTGGCACAGTACTGTGAGTTTGGAGGGACCAAAGACGAACAGATTCGAGACAGGATTGTGATCGGCATATCGGACCAGGATGTTTCTCAAAAGTTGCAGCTCGAGGCAGACCTCATGCTTGGAAAAGCCATTCAAATCGCACGCCAGAGCGAACAGATCAAGCAGCAGAGCGCCAGTCTGCGGGTGGAACACGCTGTGGACGGCATGGCTCAGGGGAGACGACATTTTCAGACTAAAAGAGCCAATAACTCCGGACAATGGCAGGAAAAAAAAGAGTACGGTGAGTCCAAACGTCCCGTTTCCTGCTCTCGCTGTAATACAGCATGGGAAAACACAGCCCTGCCTAGCGAAGAACAAGAGGTGCTGAAAATGCAATAAAATGGGCCATTTCGAAGCAGCCTGCAAGACAAAAATGCTGAAAGAGGTGACAGTGGCTTCTAACAACCCAGCTGATGGGGATGATATGTTTTTTCTCGGAGCAGTAACCAACGCTAAGCCTGCTATAATCGAGCAGCCAGATCCACAAAATAAGTGGCTTGTCGAGTTGCCAGTAAACGGCTGTATTGTCGAATTTAAAATCGACACGGGTGCTGACATCACCGTAATGTCACAGACTGCATTCAACAGACTGCCAGAGAGCCCGAGATTGGTCACACCGGGTAAACTGCCACTCGTCACCAGCCCAGGTGGGGAAGTGCAATGTGTGGGCAAATTTCTGGCCACAAGTCAACTTAAAGGACAGAACTATCGATTCTGGGTCACTGTCATAAAGGGACCTTACGCCCACAACCTGCTGGGAGGAAGTGTCGCTAGGAGGATGGGGTTGGTCAAGAGACTTAACAACATAGATGCAGGCATCCTCGGTGACGTCTTTGGGGAAATTGGCCTGCTTAAACGTGACCCTGTAAAAATAGAACTGAAAGTAGACGCAGAGCCGTACAGCCTGGCAACGCCTCGCCGCATCCCATTCCCCCTCCTTGCTAAGGTCGAAACTGAACTGAAGCGCATGCTGGACCTGGACATAATAGAGGAGGTTACTGAGCCCACCAATTGGTGCGCCCCAATGGTTCCTGTTGAGAAGAAAAACAGGGATCAAGTAAGAGTGTGCGTTGATATGAAACGCTTAAACAAAGCAGTGAAGCGAGAGCGTTACATCTTACCAACTTTGGAAGACGTTGCTCCGAAGCTGGCCGGGGCTAAAGTGTTTACCACCTTAGACGCCTCATGCGGATTTTGGCAGATCCCCCTGGACGCAGGCAGCAGAAGGCTGACGACGTTCATAACCCCCATCGGTAGATTCTGCTTCAAACGGCTGCCATTTGGAATCACGTCAGCTCCAGAAATCTTTCAAAGACAGTTATCCACACTGCTAAAGGACCATGAGGGTGTCGTCGTAGTGATGGACGATATACTTGTCTATGGAGCAACCCAAGAGGACCACAACAACCGCTTAAATGCGGTACTAAAGACCATCAAGGCCAGTGGCTTAAAGCTTAATAAAGCGAAGTGCCATTTCAGCAAACCGGAGATTCAGTACTTTGGTCACGTCATTAGTGCTGAGGGCATAAAACCAGACCCGACCAAGGTGCAAGCCATCACTCAAATGGAGTCTCCTACGAATGTGGAGGAGCTCCGTCAGGTTCTAGGCCTGATCAACTACGTCGGGAGATTCCTGCCAGGCCTCTCCACCAAACTGCATCCCATCACCAGCCTGCTGCGGAGAGAGAACAAGTGGGTATGGGACGACACACACGAACAGGCGTTTACTGCTGTTAAAGCCATGCTCGTGTCGGCCCCGGCACTTGCATATTACGATGCAAATCGCAAAACAGTCATCAGCGCCGATGCCAGCAGCTATGGCCTTGGAGCAGCTCTGCTACAAGAACATGATGACGGTCTAAAGCCAGTGGCATTCTGCTCCCGCACGCTGTCTGACACCGAGAGGAGATACTCCCAAATCGAGAAGGAGTGTTTGGCAGGTGTGTGGGCATGTGAGCGTTTTGCACGCTATGTACAGGGAATGGACAGTTTTCACCTGCAAACGGACCACAAACCACTTGTGCCACTCATAAACACGTATGATCTTGACAAAGCCCCTCCAAGGTGCCAGAGGCTCCTGATGCGCCTTTTAAGGTTTAATGTGGAAGCAGAACATGTTCCAGGAAAACTGCTGGTGGTGGCAGGCACCCTGTCCAGGAGGCCACAGAAACATGCAAGTGAGGAGACCACAGATCACATAGTACAAACGCACGTTGAGTCAGTTGTGGCAAATGCACCTGTCTCATCACAAAGACTCTGCAAGATCCGTGTGGCCACCCAGTATGATGAGGAACTGCAACAGATAACGAGTTTCATCAAAAACGGATGGCCACACCAAACAATGCTACCCCCGTCTCTGTACCGTTATTACTCTGCAAGAGCTCATCTTTCAGAGACTGAAGGGTTGGTACTATATCAAGACCGGCTGGTCATTCCCGCTGCACAGAGGGCCGAGGTGTTGGTGGATCTACATAAAGGACACCAGGGACTAACACGGTGCCGGGCACGTGCTAGAATGGCAGTGTGGTGGCCGAACATCAGTGCGGACATCAAACAGACTGTGTCATCATGCAGGTTCTGTATCGAAAACAAACCTACCCAGAGGCATGAACCTCTCCTGACTACGCCCCTGCCCAAGGGCCCCCTGGCAGCGCATCGCAGCCGATCTATGTGAGTTTGAGAGACGGACTTATCTGATTGTGACTGACTATTACTCGAGAGACATTGAAATAGGTCGGCTACCTTCTATATCTAGCCGTGATGTCATCAGCCTACTTAAGAGCATGTTTGCTAGGTGGGGAATACCACTGGAACTGGTCAGTGACAATGCTGCTCAGTTCACATCTGCTGAGTTTCAGGACTTCTGCCAGGAGTATGGATTTTCACACACGACCTCAAGCCCCCATTACCCTCAGTCGAACGGGGCAGCCGAGAGAGCAGTTCAGACTGTTAAACACATCCTAAAGCAACCTGACCCACATCTTGCCCTGATGTGTTACAGGGCAACCCCAAGTGCTGCCACGGGTATCAGCCCTGCATTACTCATGACTGGGAGAGAGATTAGAACCACACTTCCGACGTTGGAGGACAAGTTGCAGACTACTCTAGTGGACAGACAACAGGTTCGGCTGAAGGACAGCCAGACAAAAACAGATTATCGCTTTTCCATGATCGCCACCACTCTGCAAAACCACTTCCCACGCTACAACCTGGGCAGGACGTCAGGATAAAGCTGGATGGGGAAAATGGGTGGAAAACCCAGGCCAAGGTCATCCCCACATGCAAAGAACCGCGGTCCTACTTGGTGGAGACAGAGGGTGGAGCTGTACTGCGACGTAATAGGAGACACCTGCAAGCAGTCCCACAGCCCACTGCTCAACCAGGTCGGCTGCAGTCACCTAGTTCCCCAGTGCTACCGACCAATACCCTTTCACCCGGGGTCAGTTCTAACCACACCGCCAAAAGCCCTGTCCAGAGACAGTCGAGCCCGGTGGTGGAGGGTTCAACTCCATGCAAAGGCTCCAAAGTTACATCCAGGGGCAGAATGGTTAGAATTCCCCTCAGATACAGGGACACTTAGTTACTCAAAACCCACTGTTTCACATGTTGTCAGGCTGTGAAAGTATTTAGGTGGAGGCCATGAGTTCAGTAATTCATGAAAGTCACTGCTAACTATAAGTTTAAAAGATTACTGTTATTGTTCGTTACATATTACTTTTGGATTGTTTCTCGAAATAAAACAAAAAAAAATTGATTTGTTTAAGATGTTAAAGATGGAAAGTGCGAGGTGTAGAAAGAGGTAAAGCAACATTGCACTAGACCTCTATATTGTTTCACAGGTTGCAGATGTTGGAGTTAGAGTATAGACTGTCTACGAGTTCAGTCTTTCATTTCCTTTTGTAAGGTTGGTAGGAACGGCAACTATTGAGGGCAGAATAATCCCTACGTTGCTGTGGACCGAGGGCAGTCTACCCCAACGTCCTAGTTTCTGAGATGGATTTTTTGTAACCAGTTAAAGGGGACATATCATGCAAAATCTACTTTTTTTTAGCTCTTAAATACACGTGTTTGTGTATTTTGAGTGCTTAGGAGTGCAGAAAATGCAAATTCATGCTCCCCCTAGGTTGCATATATATCTTTATACTCTTTTTGGCCTGTATTTTTGAGTCCGTTTGATTTTCTCTATTCACTATTACGTTTTCTTTTCTATTACGTCACAATATTTGCTGTGGAACTGCCAAATAAGGCCATGGACTTCCGGGTAACCAACTTCGTGAATCCGCCATGTTTTTTTTCTTTGTAGTCCAAGTTCAGCGATGCCGAAGTTGCAAGCGGAGAAGTCAAAATGTTCGGTTGTTGGGTGTCTTAACCCACACAATTCCTTACATCGCCCCCCCCCAGCATCAGAACCTCTTCGAAGTGCCTGGTTAGATTTTATTTTTCATGGAAATGTACCAACATCAGTGGGGAAAGTACTCCTGGTTTGCGCGAAGCACTTCAAGGACGATTGCTCCAGTAACCTCCGCCAGTATCAAGAGGGATTTGCCGAAAGACTTCGTCTGAATGAGGGGTCAGTTCCATCTATCTACGGAAACGACGGACAAAGCATAACGGTAAGGTCCAAATAACGCTAAAATGACAGCAAGCTTTAGTTTAGACGTGAATTGTGTTTGTGCTGATATGACGTTCAGGTCATTGCGTTGATATCAAAAGCATTGTGTTAGCGCCTTATGTTAGCTTTTAGCTGCCTCCCTGAGGATATAACTACTGCATACTTTCAATAAAATTATTTGGCTTTGTGTTTTTGCCGGTTTCTTGTCGTGGAGAACACATGACCCAAACGCATTCAGTTACACATTAGTTAACTTCTTTACTATGTCGCGTCCATGTTTACTGTGCCTTTTTCGTATTATGTTCATGTGGAAGAAAAATGTCTCGGACGAACATGATTCGAGGTCAACAGAATGTGAGAATGCTTTCGAAGTTAGTAGACTGCTGAGGTGGCACAAGGGAAGCTAGGGTACAAAGAGAACAGCTGATAGAAACTGCATCGGATGATGGAAAATAATATGGAAGTGTGTCTGTAACTAATCAGTTAGAGAAGGGAAGAGGAAGACGGCGGAGACAGTCGCAACATTTATTTATTATGCTTTATTCTGTTAATAAATCCGTACGAAGGATGATCCCTGTCTGGTCTGCTGTTTCTGTGCTGGGGGAGAGAGGTTCTCACTGTAGGTCTGTTATACAGTACATGACACGTGAATGGGTTAACAGATGAAAGCTGAACATGCTCCAGTGGCATTATATATATATATATATATATATATATATATATATATATATATATATATATATATATATATATAAAAGTATCTGACATGTAGTTTGTGTTTCAATATTGTCAGCCGTGGAGAGTAGACAGAAATAACTCAATATATTTTTACTAAGAGTAGCAAGAAAATATTCCATAAAAAGAATACTTAAGTACTGAGTAACTGATTAATATGTGTTAATAACGTTTGATAAGTATTCTGAAATAATGTCACTAAATAACTAAAGGATTGTTTCTGTATCTGGTGCATTATTTATTTAAGTTTTTGTTCCTATTTTATTGGTGAAGTTCCTCAGTGATTAGAGTAGCCAGAAAAAAGAGCAAAACTAGTCATACTTCATAATAATATTATCTAAGTAAAAGTAAAAAGTACTTCCCCTAAAAGTAAATTGTTTTTTTTTTAAAAAGTTGAAGAAAATGTAACTGAGTAAATGTTGTTCGTTCCACCTTTGTCAGTAATATTAATAAAATCGTTACATCATTACAATGCTGTGCAGGTAAATAACTGCATAGTTTAGTATTATAATCCCTCAATTTGCTTTTTCCATATTAAAAATAATGTGTGTGTTAGATAAGTTTTATGTTTACCACCGAAAACTAACAAATACATTTTTTTTTACTTTTATCAGGCTGTACCTGGCGGCACTGCATTTCAACGAAAATGCTCAACGTCTGCAGGCTACTACCTCATCTGGACAGCCCATGTTCAGAATGTCTTTCCCCAAGTTCAAGAAGGGAGACGGAACAGCAAAGCCGATCAAAACACCAGAAACCTTCAGTAAGTCTTACTGCATGAGTCATTATTCGTATGCTAACTTCATTTCAATAAATCAAAATCTGGTTGGTGTTCATAATTTAATTATGACTTCTTCTTACACCAGAATAACAAAGGAAAATTCTTATGCAGACCAACAAGCATAAAGCAAAGCAGCATGAAAAAATAACACAAATCACAAATAAATAAGTGTAACATCACTATAAACAGCAGTGCAAAAGAACTAACTTTCCAAAAGCTTCTTGCGAACAAATACGTTTTTCAAGTTATTATCTGTCATTACAGATTACGTGGATGACATCATGGAGCTGGTCTTTGAGCAGGTTTTCCAGGACCCAACTCCATTTTTAGACGAGGTTCAAAAGATCCACATCCCACCAACCCTCTCATCGCAGCATCCACGACCAGACAAGGCAACAGTGGTTTCTGCCTACGTCTCACGCTTCAATCCAGGGCCGGTCTGAAGCCCACATACTGCCCCTCGTCATCTGGATACTCCTGCCTTATCCTCATGACCTCACAAGACGGGAGGACGACACGCACTTTCCGACCGAGATAGCCCCAGCACCAGGACACAAAGCACCTGTAGGCACAATACCTGTAACGACTAAAGCACAAATAAGTTACAAAAACTTCAGTACCAATTATTCAACTAGTTTTTTATTCTTTGTTTGTTTTATAAAATTGTGTGTTTTGTTTCTACTGAGATTATAGCTTTGTAAATTTGTGTTACAATAAAAAGAAAATACAAATCAGAGTAATTTACTATACAATTCCTCTGAGATTTAATGGTCCAAACTGTGCTTTGTAAACATTTATTGCATTCTGTAGTGAATACTGATTGAGACACACAGGCTCAAATCCAGGATGATCCACCATGCATGTCAGTTCACTGGGTGCTCCCCCATTCTGGCAGTAACCTAACAGGGGTATTTAATTCATTATGGAGAAATGATAAAATAATGGTCTATGTACTGTATTGGCAAATCACTCTTACCTTGGGAATTTCTCTTCAGCATATGTTTTCAACTTCTGTTGGCATTTTAGAACAGTTACCACAGGTACACCTAAATGCATAAATTGGATAAAGATAAACATGTTTTGAATTGCAAGATTAGAAAAAAAAAGTTGTCATAAGCACTTATACACAGTGAGCATCAGGACTAAGATATACATGGAAGATAAAAAGAGACAAAGGGGGAGAAGTTGTAGATACTATTTAATACTACTACTATGTCTGATTACAGGTCTGTTTTAAATATGGAAAACAGGCTATTTGATTGTTGGAATTCAAAACGATGTCTTAAAATTTTATGAGCCTTTTGTATATTTCAATCATTAAGAGATCAACACAAAATATAATATGCTTGATTAAATTATTGCACATCTTTAATCGTGTATAACGACCATGAGCATCCTTTTGTGGGTGTTGAAAAGTAGTTTCTAATGTACGGACCCTATAGTCCATCTATACGGTTCATATTGGTCTCTGCCAGTTGCGTGACATTTGTTGCTAAGATGCCTTTTTAAGCGTAAAAAAGTCAGTGGTCCCATTTATCAATAGCGCGAAAATGAACGCACATCTGATCATTAAAATTATATTATGATTGTATCCACGTGTGATTTATAATATGTTTGTGTCTGACCAGACAACAGAATCTACGTCAGAAATTTACCGTCATCCAGCTGTTTCTAACCTAAGGCAGCAGCAGCGCTGACAGATGTTTTTTGTTTTTTTTTTAGCTTGACTTATGAAAGTTATCGTTTTTCTGTCCCTGTCTTGGCTCGATCCGACCCGCCTCCACCTGTCAGCGTTGCTACTGTTTCAGGGTAGAAACAGCTGGATGATGGTGGATTTCTGACATAGATTCTGTTGTTTGGTCAGACACAAACAATTTATAAATCACACGTGGATCCAGTAGTAAGATCATTTTTATGATCAGATGTGCGCTCATTTACACGCTGGTTTGATAAATGGGGCCACTGACTTTTTTCTGTTTAGCGACAAATGTTACGTCACTCGGCAGAGACCGACTGTAGGTAGTTGGTAAAGATAGGGAAGTGTAAAATAAATTACAGTTACACACCATTGCGATGCATTCATTTGAAGGCGTTGTTCTGCAGGTTCGTCATCTTCATTCTCCTGCTCTGGGTCAGACTCTGGTTCGAACATGTAAGGCTGGATGGACAAGTCTCCAGTTGTCGACATTTTTAAAAAACTTAGAGATGAAAAGTTTATCTGCCGGTAAATAATCGTATCACTGCTATAAAAACTTCAAAAATGGCTGAAAGGGGTGGAGTAGACCGCGGTGCGACCTGGAGGGGGTGGGGCGTGAACTGTCTCACTTACATTTAAAGAGACCGCACCAAAACGAGTTGCTCTAAAGATGCGCCTCAGAACAGGGTGGAACAAGGGTCTGTGGAGTTACAATGACGAGGAATTCAGACCAAAGCATTGTAGTTCTACTTTATATAGACCATAAATTAATCATTTATATGTGAAAAAGAAGGATTTAAAAGCATGATATGTCCACTTTAAAGGTGCCATGACATCAAATTTCACTTTTCTGGGGTTTTGGGGGTATAATATGATCTGTTGTGCACTGATGAGGTCATGTGAATGTCCAGAGTGAGAATCAAAGTTCCTGTTTATGGTCTGTCAGCTTTGTCTCTCTGCTCAGAAACAGTTGAATCAGACAACAGCTTATTATTCTACGTAGTTCTATCATTCTACGTAGTTCTATCATTCTACGTAATTTAATTGCTCCAATAAGAGCACACTATCAAGTAAACAGCCCCCCCCCCCCCCCCCCCCTCTCTCCTAACGGTTTATGCACCGTCCGCTCCCCCCCTCCCCTCCCTGTCTGATTCAGCTGCGTGTATGGAGCTAGTAGTAACTTCTGTGCAGTCAGGTCTGGGTTTTCAAACAAATGGATTTAAAAGCAAACTTCTGCTTATACTGAATGCACAGGTCGTGCCAGGGCTCTTTGGGAAGCAGATCTTGGGGAGGCTTTCATGGATGATGAGTGGGACAGTGTTTGGTCTGGCTCCACAGGTTGCTTATTTACCAACAAAGCCAGAGAGTTGCAATTTAGGGTTATTCACAGGCTTCAGATCACCCCAGTGAAGCGTAATAAATTCAATCCTAGGTTGTCCAAGAACTGTAACAAATGCAAAATTGTTGAAGGTACATATTTCCACTGTGTTTTTGAATGTCCTGTCATTAACGACTTTTGGAACAAAGTTTGTAAGGAAATTGATAGTATATTTGGAAAAAAACTTGCCCTGGAACCTGTTTGTTGCATCCTGGGTGTGCGTTTAGGACCTCTGAACCTTGACACCCCCTCACTGAAACGGCTCAAGGTGTTGTTGTTTAGTGCAAGAAGATGTGTTCTCCTTGAGTGGATTTCTGACTCTGCTCCTACAGTCTCACATTGGACTCGATGTGTTATGGAACTTATTCCCTTGGAGGCTATCAGCTTCTGGCTCAAGGACAAACCATTTTAGTTTTTCCGCATTTGGAACCCCTTTTTGGAATATATCGGAGATGATGGCACCCTAGCTCTGCGAAGTGGTCTATGTGGTCTAGCTTGGACTGAGATTTCTGGACACTTTTCCAGGTCCTAGACTTTAACTTGTTTAGCTAATGTCATATCTAATTACCATTGAATCTGATTGCCCTTGGATATTCCCTCTGTCTTGGTATCTATTTCCTTTTTTCTTTCCTCTTCCTCTTTTGTTTTTGTTTTGTTTTGTCTCGTTTCTTGTTGTTTTTTTTTTTTTTTTTTTTTTTTATCCTTTATCTGTGTGGAGAATGTGTTCTATGTTATGGGTAAGTTTAAAAAAAAGAGGGTTCATATTTTTGTCATGTCCTTTATCCATTACTGTCTGACCCTGTAAAAGGAATAAATATACTTAAAAAAAAAAAAAAAAAAAAAGCAAACTTCTGCAGTAACACCGAAGGAGGGGGCCACAACCTTGTCATTACCTGTAAGTTTATTTATTTTCTAAATGCTGTCTTGTCTGATAAACGTAGCTCACTGTCTGAAGTGCCCATGTTGCTAGCAGTTAGCCTTTAGCAAACTCCAACCGCAGTTTGACCTAGATTCTCCAAATAAGGTCATAGCCAAATAAGGTGTAGCCAATCAAAATGAAGTCAACGTGGTCTCCGGGTAAAGCTCCATATCATCACCGGACCCAACTGTATTACTGAGGAAGTGAGGTCTGGCGTTTCAAAACAATACTCCGCTGTAAAAAATGCCGTTTTTTTCTTTGGAGTATTTACATATAAAGTAATGCCAACAACATAAACTAGTTTTGTCATCACTGTTATGTCATCACTCCTTTAAGTGTTTGTGCACTTATCATTCATTCAGTTAACAAGTGTGCTTTCATTGGAAAGGTACAAATGATAAAAGGGATTCTTACTGTACTGGCTCCTGAAGCATCATCATCATCATCATCATCAGCAGTCTGGCTGGCATCTTTACTCCTCCTCTCTCTCCTTCTCCTCTTTGGCAGGCTTGCAAAGTCATGCTCCCCATTTTAAAAAAATGTGAGTCCATTTCTCTACAAAGAAAGCATAGATCTTCTTACATTTAAAAGTTACATTATGCCACTTATGAAATCCCCAACATGAACATGTTTTCACAACACAGACCTATGAGGAAAACCATGGTCTCTTACGTTTGCATGAGCCATCAGCTGCAGGTTGCCCCAATCCGCCCAACGGTGGCATTAAAGCCTGACATGAACACCTGACACGAGTCAAAGAAGACCATCTAGAGTCCTGAAATGGCAAAGGGTCAATGCAGTGCACAGTTATAAGAGGGAGGGAAGTGCATCGTTATTTCACAGGCAAACAATCTTTGAATGAAATGAAATAAGTGAATGTATGAAATAAGAATATTAGACTGTTAAAATAAAACAGGACCTAATGAACTCTTGCTGTAGCCTATGTGAGTTCTCAAAAATGGATGGATGGCTTCTGACAAACCAATATGTGCTGAAATAAAGGAATAATAACTATAAATATGAAGATATCTTTTTTCATTCCTAAAACCAGGCAGTCCTTGGTTTCCATTTCTTGTGCCTGTTATGAATATAGTCAGTAAATAATCATTAGAAGTAGGCTAACCCAGATTATCAGAAAAGTAGATTGGGGTGTTTACTGAAGGTCATTAAGTACAAGTAGTAACCAGCCAAGTAAATCGGCTATTTTAATTGCTAATAATTAATTGACATTAGTGGGTTTCGGTGTAAATACATGTTTTACCTAATTTACATACAGTGTGTAATATTTTAGCCCAGATGTGAAGAATAAAAGTGTAGTTTTTCAGTAGGACCTGGTCGAAATAACAACTACAGAAAAAAAAAAAAAAAAAAGTAAAATCGCCCTTTACATCTCGTAAATATTATCGGATGCTGATGTCTGCCCTATAATTCATAGTGGATAAGAAGAAACTTGTGCCTCGTAATTCATAGTCGTCATGAACAAAGTTCTACAGTTTTTTTTGTATAATTGCGCATTGTTTTATGCCATAAATGTGTAATATTTTAACGCAAGCCTACTCACCTCTCTCTGCCCGTTTCATTTCCGCGGGTCTCAGACGTAAGACGTAATGACGTAAACACGTTGCCTCAACCAGCCTATCACACTGGGGCCGTCTTACGAGGCCGGTTACCGTATCCTGATAGAAAACATACCTCATCTGAAACCAAAAAAGAGATTTGAGAGCAAAATAAAGTCAGGGGCAATCAAAAACAATTTTTTGAGATCAAAACAGAACAGGTTGCAATTGAAAAATAAAAATAGACAGCATATTTCTTCAACTTTAATCAATAATAATGTTTGAAAGTAAAAACATACAAGTATTTTTCTTATGTATCAGTCCTCTTTAATTTCAAGTTTTTTTTTTTTTTTTTTAATTGGTTACAAATTTGGCCTTTTTGGTTGCAAATTCTAAAGCTTTGCTTGTGAATTCAAGTGCACTTGATGGGCGAGGCCTACACTGGTGGATGAGAGACGTGTTCCTCTTGGTTGGTATGAACTGGTTCCACTTCTCCCTGTGCTGTGCTGCTTGGAGCAAAGTTGATAGCCGGTAGCTCTTGAAATGTTTTCCATAAGTAATGAATTGCGCTATATATGGTTGGCTACATTCTGCTGTACATTCACAACAACATCACCACCACAATGAATTATATTTGCTGCTGCAAACACACTGATTATCAGTGACATGGTTGTCTCTGCTGGCCACGGCCTGCTCAGTAGCTGACAGAGTGAGTGAATTACAGGGAAGCATCTATAACATAGGGATGCGATCACACACATGGTCATAATATCTGTATTTTTGTATCATATCGCGGAGTTATCGTACTGTATGTGAGAGTCTGGGAGTGGTAGTAGCTATGTGAGATTGCGACCCGAGTTAAAGCCCAAATTACGCAAAGATAACTTATTGAGGTGAAATCATTTGCTGACAGCTTGGTCCCCCCAGTTCAAAAATCCTATCTGCGCCCCTGGGTCAGCCTGATGTTTTTGGCCCCGCTTGGCACTCGACGCCCTGCATGCAGTGCGTGATGCTCTTTTTCAAAGATGAGCAGCGAGTCTTTCTGTGCGCATCGTGGATTTAATCCTGTTTAGTTACAACTGAAAACAGGCTCCACGGAACAACTGGAACAGGCAGAACACGCACAAACAGGTCATGTTGGTTGGAGTTTTGGACACGAGTCCACAACTTCAGTAATGGACGGGAACTGATGTCTCTGTCCTCTTTCCATTTCTGAGTGACCCAAACAGTCAATTCAGAGGCCTCCAAACCAAGTGACTGATTGACAGCTGCTTGTCCCGCCTCCCTCCTCATGTTGTGTTTTGGGACACCACACGATGATCAGATGGTTGTCTGTCTGGTGCCATCCTTGTAGTGTGACCACTGGCAAGTAATTAGACACCGTCCGATTTTATGACACAATTTCTGTTAATCTGACATAGTGACCATCGTGAACAATGAAAAAAGTGGTGTAGTCTGTGTCATGAACGGTTAGATTAACTCAGAAGTCAACGCGGACCACACTCGTGCAGCTTGTCTCACGCCACTTTATTGTAACAACGTGTTCAGAGGTACAGCGCATGCTCACAAGTCTACCAGCTACGGAAGCCTGTTGTCACATATCACCACATCCCCCCCTCAAGCAGCGAAACACGCCTGATTAGAATTACACACTCTGTGCACAAACACTTAAAGGAGTGATGACATAACAGTTAAAAACTAGTTTATGTTGTTGGCATTACTTTATATGTAAATACTCCAAAGAAAAAACGGCATTTTTTACAGCGGAGTATTGTTTTGAAACGCCAGACCTCACTTCCTCAGTAATACAGTTGGGTCCGGTGATGATATGGAGCTTTACCCGGAGACCACGTTGACTTCATTTTGATTGGCTACACCTTATTTGGCTATGACCTTATTTGGAGAATCTAGGTCAAGCTGCGGTCGGAGTTTGCTAAAGGCTAACTGCTAGCAACATGGGCACTTCAGACAGTGTGAGCTACGTTTATCAGACAAGACAGCATTTAGAAAATAAAGTCAGAATTCTGACTTTAATCTCAGAATTCTGAGAAAAAAGTCAGAATTCTGACTTTAATCTCAGAATTCGGACTTTTTTCTCAGAATTCTGACTTTAATCTCAGAATTCTGAGAAAAAAGTCAGAATTCTGACTTTTTCGGAAATTGAAAAAAAAAAAATCCAGAAATTTTTTCTTTTTTACTGTTCTGGAAAAAAGTCAGAATTCTGAGATTAAAGTCAGAATTCTGACTTTTTTCTCAGAATTTTTTTTTTTTCTAGTGGCCCTAATCTACGGAAGAGGATTAGGGCCACTAGAGAAAAAAAAAGAAAAATTCTGAGAAAAAGTCAGAATTCTGAGATTAAAGTCAGAATTCTGACTTTTTTCTCAGAATTCTGAGATTAAAGTCAGAATTCTGACTTTTTTTCTCAGAATATTTTCTTTTTTTCTAGTGGCCCTAATCCTCTTCCGTACTAATCCTCTTCCGTATATATCAGACATTATCTGCAGCAAAACAACTTCATTTCATCAATGCTTTAAGTAGAATGAACGAACAAATGAGTACTATTGTCCTGTGAGTTCAGAGTTTCACAAATTGTGTTGTTCTGGTCTGGGTAGCAGCTGCTCTGCTCAGCTGAACTACGGAAGTGCGCATCATAAATGCACGGCCCCGAAAAGTGTGTAGAACTTTTTGATAACTAACAGAAAGCTAAATCTGAACTCACAGGACAATAGTACAGATGTGGGCATGAAAATGTTCCTCTTTTTTCTGCCAGAAGTGGTGCAGTAATAGTGCACCATTACTGCACTATCACTGGCTGAATGATTTGTCCCGCGAATATGTCATCACGTATGGTGTCCAAACTAGCCGTGTGGAAACATCCTTGTTTCAGGCGTTCATTTCTGCTCTAAAATTGTTTCCCCTGGGCACACAGGCGTTTCTCTGTGCGATTGAATTAGCAGACAAGTGGCTGGCAGTCAGCCGAAACGGGAACTTTTTCATGCCCAGATCTGTGCTCGTTCGTTTTTTCATTCTACTTAAAGTATTGGTGAAAATCAAGGAGTTTTACTGCAGGTAATGTCTGATATAGTTGCTGCTCCGTCTCCACCATTATCACTGGATGTACACTGAAGTATGAATCAAGTTATATCTTACGAAGGACTCAAAGTGATGCAGAAACTTTACCGGTGAGTTAATGCACGTATAAACTCCTAGGCTAGAAATAAGGTCCAGGTTGAAAAAAAAAAAAAATTTATCCTTTAACTTTATCATCTTCATGGTACCTGTACTGTGATTCAGTCCAGCCAGTAATAGACAGTCTTATCTTGACTCTTGTTCTGTCCCTTCCTCTCTTTCTTCTCCTCTCATCCTCCGGTGATGCTTCCTTGTGTTTCTTTACCAAATCCAGCATGATGCGCTTTCAAAACATCCACTGTGTTCATGTCTGGTTCATATTTATTTGCTAGTATGTGATGCAGTGCGCAACCAATCGTCAGCTACAATGTCACAGCCGCAAAAGTTACATTGTGCAGTTTCTGAGCCTTGGGACTATGCTGGACAGTGATGGCTCAAAAATGTGCATAATGAATGTTGGTATGACATCAGAACGAGTCAAACTAAGATTTTTGAGGTCTAAAAGTTACATTGTAGTTCTTTAATTCTGTTGTAGCCAATGACAGGTTGATTTTGCTAATTTGAGGTGGATAATTGTTGTGTTACAGCTTCCAAGTCTGTCTCACTATGCCCAGCTTTTAGGCTGAAGGATGAAAATTTATTGCCATTTTTTTTTTCTAAATCCATTGTGTCATTAGGTTCCCTGTACTTCTAAAGCTCACGCATCTTTATCTCAAACAAAGGATAGTGCACTCATAAAAGGCCTTGATGATTCCTGTCTTGATATTTACAGTGTTACATAAGTATTTGGGCACCACTTTGACATTGTATGATAATGCATTCTCTCTTCCTGTAAAAGGTTTACAGCAGTTTGTCATTTATTGTGTAGTTACAATGGAGTGCTGAGGTACATATCAAATATAGACGTTTAGAGTTGCGTCATCATCAGCATTGAAATTGTCAGTGCCGTCATTCTTGTATTATGTGTGAGATTACTGAAATGTCACATAGTTCACTACAGCACTATGTAAACTAACAAGCATAACTTAATGTAGAAGGGCTTAATTTTTTATTCAATTTTGTCTTCAAAAAGTAAAAGGATCACAGTAATTATATGATTTTATTTGCTAGAAAAAATACAAAGGAATGAAATTCAAAGGAATCAGTTTCTGTTTTTGTACGTAAATTACAATCTGCTAATAATATAGAAAACAGCTCCTACAGATGACCTTATAACATACAAAAGTTATCCAGTATCTGCACTGAATGTGCAGATCTAGTATGGCGTGCTAACTAGTGAAAACACTATGACTGATGTTATTTTATGCTCTTTTTTGATCATGATAGACATTTTTACAAAGTTTGATGCTGGTGATTGTATTTACCTTTGTTTACAATGATGAATTGTGCAGCAGCTTTTAAAAAATGTTTTTTTTGTTTTTGTTTTTGTTTTTTTTACAAATAACAGCTTTTTATATATTCGACGCCATTTACGATTACTCACATATCCTTTGCTAGTGCACTCACAAGATTTTTTTTTTATTCCTTTTTACAGTATATATTTGAATTTCCCTCCTGGGTTAAATACAGTATTTTCCATTTAATTTACTTTCATTTCAATTTTTAGTTTATGAAGGAAAAGTTCTTTGGCTCTGACCATAACAAGAAATAATTTTAATACCTTTAGGAATGCAACGTCACTACACCACTTTCTAGCCAGAATCAGATGCCACAGAAAACTCCGTCCATGCAGGACGACAAGACACTATGTATAGAACTGTTTGACAATCGGTCCCCTTATTTTTCTGTGCCCATAGTATATATTTCTTTGAGATTAAGGGTTCAGTATGACAGAGTCACTGACTTTTCCACATTCTTAGGCCTCTCCAGTAACCTAAATCCAAATTACTTGGAACTCCTCATAGCCACCAAGAGCTCCCAAGATTTTTGTCACCTTTGTTTAAGTACAATTATAGGCCTCTTAAAGCAACATTCAGTGTAGTGTGCAATAACACACACATTGTACTAATGCTTAACCTTACTAATGTACAGAAGAGTTGTCTCAAAATGTTATTTGGCAGAAGACCAGTATACTTAATACATTCTGTAAATTAATTTGATAACCAATGTATTTGTCTTTGTGTCAATCGCACAGCATCTCTGTGGCCGCTGAAAAGGGTAAAGAATATGAATTTGATGAAGAGGTCAACGTATGTCCGTCAGCCATGCAAACCCTTTTGAGAGCCCCTGCAAAGGCCAAGCCTCACCCCCAGCCAACAGCAAACACCTGCAGTGTGACTTGAACGTTGGTTTTGATTGTAATTGACAATTTGTAGTTTTTACATTTCATTTTGATTATATATTTACTAATGAGCATGTTACTGTAACACATTGTTTCAGTCAAAACACACTTGCTTGTTAAATCTGTGTAAATAAATTGGCTTATTTCCCAAACATGATAATTTTTATAAACCGTTTTTGCTCCACATTATTTTCATGTAATTATTGTATATACATTAATTGTGTAATGACTGCCATCCATTGAAATACATTTATGTCCATATAAACAGCCCTGTCATATGAATAAAAACTGTACATGAGTTAGGAGTGTAGGGCATTGTAACTGTATTTTTGACACTACTTGTATTCAGAAAAACTGAATTGCACTGCTGACACCTGGTAATCTGGTTATATACCTTTTACACCTGTTATATAGCTGACAACATTTAGTCTGAACCCCTATATCAGAATGATATGTGAACCAATGTTTGGATGGTACTAAAACAGATAAACTTATGTCTTTACCTCCTGAGTTAGAAGCTGCATTATATGGAGATACATGTACTCTTTACTTTTCATGTCACTGTGTCCCTGGGAAGATGGTTTCAAGTATGTCATCCATACAAATAGCAATTAAAAGAAGCAAAGACAACATTCATTTTAGTTTGTTTTTATTTTATGAGGAGGTAACCCTGGTAAGCTTTGAAGATGATCTTCAGCTCCTCATGTGAAAACTTCCGCTGCATGTTTCCAATGGTGCCTTTAACAATAGCAGATGTTAATTTTAATAACACAGGCCATCACCTCAGCACATTGCTATGAAAATAAATGCAACATTTTATGAATTGTGTAGGCTCATTACATTTATGACTGGGTGATGAGAACAGCAAATTCTCTGACCACCAAGCTGGTTTGTTGTCATCGATCCAGAAGTTCTTTCTTTCTGTAAATATTTAGGAAGTTATGTTACACTGGTTATGCAAATTTTACATAACAGTTGTGCCTGTCATGGATAAAGGTAGATGAAGAGACCACATACTTTTTGACAGTGATGATACCACAGTCTTTAAACTCTGGTATGTCATCTGGTCCGGATCCATGACTTTAAGAGACTCCTGATTGACGTTGGTGTTTGGTTCACTGCAGCCTGTAAACACAATTTCATTTTTTGGGTCTGTGGTTTACACTGTATTCTGATGTGCATTACTCTTCACTGTTTTATGAACAAACAGGAAGTGTCACCCTGCTACAATGGTTAGTGAGTCAAATGTCACACATCCCCCCACACTTGAGGTCACAGACATGACTGCCAAAGTGTAAGTAATGATATGAAGGAAGGCAGGTGATACCATGTGATGAGAAGCATTGTCATGTTGATGTTCTTACCAGCTGAAGTTATGCTGGTTGCTCTGGAGCAACTGGCCTCCTGAAGTGCTGCAATGATGCCTGGAGTTAAGAGTTTCATGTGCTGAGGTCCTTTTGCATCCAAAAAAGAAAGAATTAGCAAAGTATGAGCACCTTGAGATAAAATATTTCTGATGGATTTGTTGACTGAGATGTTAATATTATATAATAGGGGACATGCAGGTTGCAATAACTTAACGGTTTGCAAAGATTACATAAAAATTTTATGAGTTTATGAATTGCAATTCAGTTTAAAATAGCAAGACTGAGCAAGCTTATGTGAAACTCACGTTGAATATAGAGCCAAATGAATTAGAACAGATAAAGCTAAATAAGTGAAGTAACCTTACCAGTGCAGTGTACAGACTTGCCATCCATATAAATGAAAAGAAATGATGGACAGCACGGCTCCTCTGCCATCTTCATCATCTTCCAATATGTAAAGGAAATTAAAAGATATTATTTTCAGCAATTACAGGCTCACATAGCCTAACCCCCAAAATGGTATGCCACGATGTTTGTACAAGAAATGGCATTTTCAGTATAGGAAAAGCATCTCACCCTTGTCTGCAGCCTTTTTAGCTTTTTATAAGCTGATGGTTTGTATTTTCTTGTCCTTTTTTCCTGTTGTAAGATATTAAGACAAATAAATGAAGTTCAAGCTTATTAAAGTCAATTACAACACTACAAGGCATTTCACAAGAAAACCCAAAAGCCAGGAGGAAAAGATAAACTTCTCAACTGATGGTTTTTTCTTGAAAATCAAGATTTGGGCAGATCAGGATAACACATCTGCCAGGAGTCAAACAAAGAGTTGAATATGAGTTAACAGGTGGTTAACAGTTAAATTTTACATCACTGGCAGGGTTTACAGTCTAGAAAGGAGAGATATCTTTCAAGAAAACCTTAAAGAAATCAATTGTGATGTCTCACTGATACTTGATCTGAATGTGTACTCTAGAACTCCTCTAACACTGTTTTATTGAAAAGGTGGAGGCTTTAAAACAAGCCTTTTGGCTTTTCTGCCTCTTCTGCACTTTTTTTGTCTTTTTAATTTTTGTTCTTATTTTTGTGTTTTGTGTGCAAAATAAATTTAAAAAAAAAAAAAAAAAGGAAACCTATTGTAGGCATTAAGCTGCTCAGTTGACAGGTATATTTAGTGGCACATTTTAGGGCTTGATGATCTTGGTCAGGTGGCTGCCCATAAACCTTGGTGGAGGTCACAAATGGTCAACCATCTCAGCGACAGGACCCCACGTCTGAAAGCAAGCAATAACTGAAGAATAATAGTTTTTTTGTGAAACGTCACAGATGCAGTATATTGTGACATTATTTTCTGTAAAGTCAGTCATTACAAAAGCAATATAACACATAATGGTCACTCTATAGGTAAGCCGGTCAACCAGGTCTTGTAACTGGAACAAAAATGTTAGCAGCAGGATGACAAATATAGAAAAATGTCGAGAATCACTTACACTGCTGTTAGTTGCCTTGGGTGTCTCGATTTCACTCTAAAAGTATTTAGATTAATTGTGTTATTATATGATGACAAATTCAATAAATGTCACAGGGTGAACAACCAGGTGCTGCCAGAGACTGGACTGTGCCCACTAGCTTGGTTTTTAGCATGCTTTTTATGGTTTTTGTGTGGTTTTAACCTTGTTTTTATTCCCAAGCTAGTGGGAGCTTCTCCCCAGCTTTTTTGGCAGCACCTGGGGGAGAAGGACCCCTCCCCTGACTTGTGGGGATTATCACGCTTCCGGAAGTTGCCGGCTTTTGGACACTTCCTCTTCCGGGGCCATGTTAGCGACAGCCGTTCCTGCTCTGTTATACTGTTTAAATCGGATAAACTCCAAACATATTTAAGTTTTCATTCCAGACCGAAGTGATACTGGATCAAAAGCTGGATCAAAGCGATCGATCTCGCCGGGCGGTGAAGGGCCGAACTTTATAATAAAACACACGTTTGTTTGTCGCCGATCGGGCACAACACCGGCACTTCACAGCATGCTAGCATTAGCCAGCTAGCGTTTACTGACGTGCTTAACATTGTGCGTCTTAAAACACACAAACATCTGAAAATTGGGTCTGTACCTCCCCGTTTCCAGTGGAACAACTGGGGACTGCCAAGAAAGGAGACGCTTTCAGATGCTTGTGTGTTTTCAGCTGCACAACTTTAGCCATGTCATCAAGCTGGCTAATGCTTACAGGCTAACATGACTGTGCAGACTGCCGGCCACAAACAAACGTGTGTCGTTTTATTATAAAGTTCGGTCCTTCACCGCGGCGAATCGGTCGTTTTGATCCACTTCTTCCTTAGCATCACTCAGTCTGGAATGAAAACTTGGCATTGGCGTTTATCCGATTTACAAAGTTTAACAGAGTAGTAGCTGGCGGAGTACTGTTAGCAGGTTAGCATTAGCCAGCTTGATGACGTGCCTAACTTTGTGCGGCTGAAAACACACAAGCATCTGAAAGCGTCTCCTTTCTTGGCAGTCCCCAGTTGTTCCACTGGAAACGGGGGGGTACAGACCCGATTTTCAGATGCATGTGTGTTTTAAGACACACAATGTTAAGCACGTCGGTAAACGCTAGCTGGCTAATGCTAGCATGCCGGTGTTGTGATACACCGGCTGCAAACAAACATGCTACGTTGTTTTATTATAAAGTTCGGCCCTTCACTCTGTAGAATCGCTTTGATCCACTTCCTCCTTAGTATCACTTCAGTCTGGAATCCGTGAAAATTTCAGTAGGGTTGGCGTTTATTCACGTTATCTACGAAGTAAAGCAGGGACATTGAACTGGACCGGAAGTGAGCTGTCTAACTGTTTAAAACCGGAAGTTCGGAACACGGAAGCGTGATAATCCCCTATTGAAGGCTGGAAGGATAAAAGCCGGTGTGCGGACAACGGAGGGGGAGCGACTGAGAGCTGAAGAGACGGAGGACTGGGTCCAGGAGGCGCAGCCGAGGAGGACGTGAGTCCCCCGGCTGGGGGGGCTCGAGGCAGCGGTGGCGGTGAAGGCGAGGCGGTGGAGACGCGGAAGAGTGGCCCGGGAGTCGGAGGGCGGTTGCGGACCCCTACGGCCAGAGGCGCGGCCGACCGGAGGAGTGACCGCTAGTGATGTGCCAGATGAACTGAGACTCCGAAGCGCGTGTCGAGAAAAAGGGGGCGTTCCTAATGAAGCTTCGTTTCGGAGCTTGTGTTGTCAGCATAGGAATCACGTGACCAGAGCAAAACGAGGCCTCGGTTTGTGAAGATGACGTAACGTGTCGGTCTGTGTTTCACATCTGCACAAGAAACACTCGGAAGCCGCTAGATTGAAGTTGACAGATAATTTATCCGAGCTCAAAATACAAAGACAGAAAGATCCTGACATACAGCCACAGAAATCCACAGTATTATAAATTTTCCCACCGATATATGTTGCCCTGCACCTGCACATTATTTGAAGATTATTAAGTCGCCAAACCAAACACTGAAGACGCTCCTCTTCCTCCAATAAACAGATTTCAGCCCTATGTCACCTCATACGTGGAGTTCCATAAGCACTGCAGTCATACATAGTCACTATTACAACAGTTAATTTAAGCCAAATATAAAATGAAATGATATGACAAAACGCCGATGTTTCCTGTCATATAAATCATGCGCGACTATATTTACTGTGTCGTCATGGTACAGTGGTTAGCCAGCTTGCCTTTTACTCGGGAGGCTTGAGGTTTGAATCCCGCGCGTACTTTATTTGTTTTGCAACATTTTATTGTCAAACTATGACTCAAATACTTAAAGGCATGGATAATCCACATTGTATTTGTTGGATGCTGCTAATTTATTTGACAAATCCTTTATTTTCTGGTCATGGGCACTACTGAGAAGGTTTGAGTGTATTTTTGTTTGGGCTGATGTGGACCCATTTTAACACTAGATGTCACTAAAGAGGAATATGAATGAAACCCCGAGTACTGAACCTTTTCCCAAACCAATTGGCTGGAAAGCCTCAATGCTTCATGAAGCTTCATTTAGCCATCACTAGTGACCGCCCGGGCCCGGGAGCAGCGGTGGTGTCCCGGGGGAGCCTATGGCCAGGAGGGCGGCTGCCGGGAGGAGCAGCCGCCATGGACCCAGGACAGAGCCGAGAGCGACGCCGGCCACTGCAAGCCCCTTTTAGCCCCTCTTTATCATTTTCCTTTTATTACTTTTTAGTTTTGTTTATTTCTTTAACAAAGCTTTTATTTCTTTTAACCACCTGCTGGCGAGGCCTGTCTTTCGTTCCCCTCCTCTTGCAGTCGCCGGAATCGATAAAGAACCACCCTGTGACATTTGGCGTTTGTCGGCAGGATACCGGCCTACTGTGGAGGAGGGGCCCCTCGCCAGTATGGTAAGTGTGTTAATTTTTTCAGATTTCTTTTTATCTTCTAATCTGTTTTTATTATGGGGCCCAGGACTGTTTTTAATGGTGAACCAGGGGGATCCGCACACCAGCTAGGAGGGACGGACGGGCAGGTGGTTGGGACGACCACCGAAAAAGCAGGGGAGGGTGTCACAGGGTGAACAACCGGGTGCTGCCAGAGACTGGACTCTGCCCACTAGCTTGGTTTTTAGCATGCTTTTTATGGTTTTTGTGTGGTTTTAACCTTGTTTTTATTCCCAAGCTAGTGGGAGCTTTTAACGAACAGGCAGCACCTGGGAAGAAGGACTCCTCCCCTGGCTTAATTGAACTTACTTCAATACTGAAGTTACTGAACTTACTGAACTTAAAAGCCCTCAAGTCAGGGCTTTTAAGTCCCTGACTTGACTTAAAAGCCGGTGTGCGGACAGCGGAGGGGGAGCGACAGAGCTGAGGAGACGGAGGACTGGGTCCAGGAGGCACAGCCGGGGAGGACGTGAGTCCCCCGGCTGGGGGGCTCGAGGCAGCGGTGGCGGTGAAGGCGAGGTGGCGGAGACGCGGAAGAGTGGC
Organism: Atherinomorus stipes; assembly: GCA_023101725.1. Classification (NCBI taxonomy): domain Eukaryota; kingdom Metazoa; phylum Chordata; class Actinopteri; order Atheriniformes; family Atherinidae; genus Atherinomorus; species Atherinomorus stipes. The sequence goes on from JALJCO010014138.1 coordinate 106,709, forward strand.
CCGGGAGTCGGAGGGCGGTTGCGGACCCCACTGAGGAGGGCCTACGGCCAGAGGCGCGGCCGCCCGGAGGAGTGACTGCCCGGGAGCAGCGGTGGTGTCCCGGGGGAGCCCATGGCCAGGAGGGCGGCTGCCGGGAGGAGCAGCCGCCATGGACCCGGGACGGAAGCCGAGTGGAAGCCGGCCACTGCCAGCCCCTGTTTAGCCTGCCTTTTATTACTTTTTAGTTTGTTTTTCTTTAATAAAGCTTTTATTTAACCACCTGCTGGCGAGGCCTGTCTTTCGTTCCCCTCTTGCAGTGGCCGGTATCGATAAAGAACCACCCCGTGACATAAAGACAAGTTTTTCATCATAACATCACATTAACACTGACCTGCTTTTTTCCAAAGAAATTTTGGTCAAGCCATTTCTGCATGCCTACAAACTTCTGATCTGTTCAATCAAGATGGAAACTTACAGTAACATCGTAATATTACATGCTGCAAAACTTTCATGTCATGTAAAATGAAAAATAACAAACAACAAAAAAACAGGGTTTTTGCTAACCATGCTAGCATTATGAATTCATGAAGAGCAAAGCTCTTTTAATCATATCACCATGTGGATTTATGTGCCAGTGGGCTATTATGAGTTGTATTGAGAATGACCTGTATACCACAAACAATCACATTTTCACCCACCTTCTCTCGGGTGACGGTCTCCTATGCGAACCCTTGTGCTTCACCAGCAGTGTCGGTAGTAACCGAGAGCCAGAAGAGGTAAACTTTTGTCTGTTTTCCTGCTTAAATGAACCAAGCCTGGTCCCACAGAGTATCCAGTCCAAAACGTCCTGACAGGTCCCAGTACATGCGCTATACCGTAATCTTATTTCAGTTCTCTCGTTTGGGTGGATTTCCTTTCTTTTTTTCTTTCTTGGTATTTCACATGTCTGAAATAAAGTCATTTGTGTCTGATGGCTGAGGGGAGAGGCATGTTGAAACTGAACAACCCAAGACCTTAATCATCCTTCGAAGGAGAATAAACAATGATGCGGGTCAGATGGATGTGATGATTTGTGATCAAATATCTATGGGTAGCAAAACTGAATGGGGGCTTTAATTACATTAAGAAACACAATGCGCTCCTTCCCTTTTTTAAACGTGAATGAAGAAAGCGCATCTGACTGTCACAAGGTTTCTCCTGTGAGTGAGATGTTGAACAGGCTGGTTGCCACAGGGATCTCCCGGCGCTCACTTAACCTGGGAATTACCCCTGCGCACTGATCATTTAGCCAAAAGGGATGTCCCCGTAGCCAAACTGCCACAGAGATAGCCCTTTGCGCACGTATTACCAGGTACCATGCTTTGTAATTGACATGCGCGTTGACCATTCAGCCTGAAGAATATCTCTGTCACCAAGCAGCCAGGGCGCTTGATCACTTGCAGGTATAGTGACAGGACTCTGGATCCTCAACTGTGACATTAGTTTAATTAAAAGGAGTGTATTGCTTTTATATTATGATAAATATCAACAGTAATCCCTGATAGTGCCCCGACAGTGTTTAAAGGGGAATTTTGGCTGAAACACAAGTTGTCTATCTGGATCTTAATATTTTCCAAAATGCATAGTCCACTTTAAGCATTTATTTAAGTTGTGTCACGTGAAATGCATCACAGCTTATGGCTGTGTTATATCTAGAAGCCAATCCCTGATAATCAGTGAGTGAATGACATTTGATATTCAGCCCTATTTCATCATGATGGCATGCAGTGTGAGTTCAACACAAAGCAAAATTGACTTCTTTACATAAAAAAAAAAAAAAAAAGTTGGTTCAAGAGAACCGACAGAGATCTTGCCACTAGGCTACTCTATATATACCAACTGCTATCCTGAACTGCATCACCATATCAATTTATGATTTAAAACAAATTTATTGAGTTGCCCATGTTTAATGATGTCAGGTGTTTTTTTCTTTATTCAATAGTAAACATAAACTCTACTACCTTCTTTAACACATTAAAGTGAAACGCATTCAAAAGCAGATTTTATTTTGTCCACATTATGTGTTCTTACATTCAAATTTCCCATAACAAAAACAAGCTTAAACATGATGGGATGTCATATCAGATTTTTACAATGGAAACCAATGTCAAGGACAAAAAGCAAAGAGGTTTTTGAAAAGGTTCATTAAAGGTGTACATTTGGCATACAGTTTGATCACACAAAGAGGTCAGTTTATTTCATTCTGTGAATATGAAGGTTGGTAGTTTAAATCTTACTTCCTCCTGTGCATTTTAGCAAGACACTAACCCCAGTTCTCAGTTGTCTGGCCAGTGCCACTGTGTCAAACCTCAACCAACTTGTGTGTGAATGGGTAAAATTTAATACAATTTAAAGTACTTTGAATCTGTGGGAGATCTGCAAAAAAATGCTTTTTAAGTGTATCTCATGTATTATTTTCCAAATATATATTGGCTAAAGTTAGCCTGCAATCCAATTTAATAGGATATATGACACAAAGAGGACACACACAATATCACATTGTTAAATAAGGGCAGTGTAGTGATCTCAAGCCCAAAAGTCTCACCAAAAGGATACACACATCCAACCAAATATACTTTGGAACACATACTGATTGATAAAGGCCACATTTGGATGTAAAACAGACGTCCAAAGGAGGAATTTTGCTCAGAGAAGGACCTTCTCTTAGCCGTCACTGATTTACGGTCCTGAGTGCAACTCATGACCACATCTTCCCCGACCAGAACATGACCTGCATTTTGGCAAAACAAGCTTGGAGATACCAGAGAAAACCTCCTTCACAGTATTTACGACCTGCTTTAAATTGGTTCCGTATAGCCAATTTTGTAATGTGTTCTTAACATCCAAGAACTGTTTTATATTATCAGGAAAGTAAGCTCATGTTAATCTCATGATGAAGACTTTTCTTTTGATATGCAACATGACATACTTTGGTGATTAGAAACTACATGTTTCTTCCCTAAATTCACATCACATGCATTCCAGGATTTGCTGCATAAAGGTGAAGAAAGAGACACTTTACCCAACTGCTGAAATCCACTTTTATGTTAGAAATGGACTTCCTCATATCAAATGATGTCTAACACTGTATTTTCTTTACAGGAATCTTAAATCATCAAGATTAATCCTGTTTTATCTGTTTAGCTGATTTGTTTATTCAATGTCTTCCTTTATTCATATAATTCAGATCTTTGCTTTATTTTATTTTATTGTGTTCATTTTATTTCATCATGTCTGAATAACTGATCCATTTTACACATGCCTCACTTAGAATTCACAAATGCTTATAACCATTAAGCTCAACTGATAATCAAATGATCATTCGAGAAGTGTCTTACTATTGGATGAAACCTGACTCTGTCAGCTTCCCATTGGCTGACAAGCTGCAACTCACATTCCACTGCCAGGCAGAGCGCGAAGCTCTGAACTGTGAGAATCAGATCTGATGAGAACGGGAAGAGATCTGGAAGAACTGAAAGGAGTTGAGAGGACTGAGAAGAACTGAGTGCGAAGGAGAACACAAGAATGTGAACACGAATCTGAACACGCAGAAGAACGAACAAGACAGAACTGAAGAAACTTGGAACAATGAGGAAAGAATGAGACGAAACCTGCTCTGAACTCAGCAGAGTTCAGAACCACGGATCACTCAGGGAGGAGTGATGGAGAGAAGAAGACTTTAACCCAAATCATCTTTACTATCAACCATCCCGTGACATCAGTCCTGAAGCTGCACGTCTCTGGGGAGACGGATGAGAGAGAGAGAGAGAGAGGACGAACCAGAACCACCACTGAGCTGACAGCCCGCAGAGAGCCGGACGAACTTCCAGGAGATCGGGAAGATTTTTGGGGGCCATCCACCCGACAATCTTCCAAAGGATTTGAGGAACAGTCCAGCAGAACCAGGACGTGAGTGAAGCACCTCAGTCAGACGGAACCTCTGAGGAGAATCCTGATCATTTGCTATGAAATATGATCTGATGTCACAAGAAGTTGGTGATAGTGAATTAATCCAGACCTACGGTTTACCAGACCCAATTTAACTTTGTTTAGTTGGATTAAGAAATCCTTCCTTCTTTTTCTTTGAACATTTATTAATTAACTGAAGTTTAATTAATTTATGTTTCATCTTCATACCATCTCACATTTCTTTCACAAGATAACTTTTGGTTGATCATCATGCTCACATATTTCTTGTATATATTTTGTACATACATTATCTCATGTAGTTTGTAGACTAGTTAATAAATACTCCGTATTATCTTAACTAGTCGTTGTTTGTGGTTTTTCTGATGTATCATGAAAGGTCACTTCAAGCGAGAACTCATGAAAGCGTCCTGAGACTGATCACTTAATTAAATCAATCTAAGAATTGATTTAAGACATTAATGGTTTTCCTTGCTTCCATTACATATCAAATAAGTAAGGTGGTGCTCCGAGGCTGTATTAGTATTGATATTAATAGAAATATTAATATTAATATCAATATCATACATAGTGACGCTACATATTGTGATGCCCAAGCTAAATCACAACAGCAGTCTACAGACAGAATAAACAGAATGGAGAATTTTTTAGGTTAATTTTTAAAAATTCCATCCTAAACAAAATTCACCATTAAATACTACAAGGCAAAAAAAAAAAAAAAAACTGAGCTGGAGCAAGAAAGCTTGTATGCGCCCACCCCCTGTTCAATGTGCTGCATTAATACTGTACATTTCACATATATGCACACCAATTAAATAAAAAAAAACCAACTAAATATTCTACAGTCATCCTAAAAATTATTCATACACTCCAATTAAAGGGAAAAAAATCAATTCTCAGTGAAATAAATTAAAATAAAAAAAGAAATAAATAAAAAAAAAAAGAAAATCATGACATTGATTTTAAATTGTGGTTCAGCAGACACAAAAACAAAAGAAAAAAAAAAAAAAGCATGACGGGGCTCTGAAGATAAAATTTTGTTGAGCAACACTATGTGGCAATTACTTAATCAGGTGTTTTCTCCAATGTTCAAAAAGACGTCTGCAACCGTATTTTGGTCCACTGTTCGTTGCTATAATGTGTCTGGGACAGTTTGGTTTTGTTTTTTTTATTATTATTTTCAGCCACAATTCAAAAGCAATATTTTCTTCACTAAAATATAATTTTGTGAATTTTTATTTATTGTTTTTATTACTTTTTTTCTTATTTGAATTACTTTTGTGAATTCAGCCTTTTCTTTTTTGGAGGGTATGAATCATTTTGAGGACTGTATCTGTAGAATGAAAGATTCTTTAGAGGGTGACTACATCAGAAAAAAATTAAATAACTGAAATACAAACATCAACATAGAGCCCTTATAGGAAGTAATACCAACAACAGAGAAGCAACAGCATCATATATTTACAGAATTTGACTTCACATTAACATTGAATAACAGTTGATTTAACAGTAAGATATTATTGAACTGTTACCACAATGAACCAAAGCTGCACAACTTTGGTCAGTTTTCCATGTCCAGGCAAGCCAGACTCCCATGGCCTTACGCTTTTTTTTAAAATCATTAATGACTGTTATGTTCATTTCTCTCAATTAACCAGACTTTGTTCTAAAACAAAAAAAACAAAAAAGAAAAAAAATCAAGTGAAGTTTAGAATCGGTGAAAATTGATGTAATCTGCAATTATGTGATATGTGGCCGGTTACTCGCTCTTTCCCTGTATATAAAATTATCTGCAGTAATGATACACCATACATCAAAGGAAGGTCACGTTTCCATCGTGCATTTCCCATAAAAAACTTCTCTTCTAATAGCTTTTGAATTGGTGTATACCAGCAAAACCATTTTAGTTCTTCATCTGATGTTTGATTACTTTTACCAAGGATCAATGACTTTTCCCACGAGCAAAAACACAACTCTCACTTAGACATCATTCTGAAAGGAACTGCAAAAAAATGAAAGGAACTGTATTCAGCGTCCATTCGTCAGGAATGGTAAGTATTGAGAGGCGCTGTGGTCCAGTATCCATTCCTCAGGGGCATGGATCTTCTTGCCCATCAACATTGTCTCAGTTTTGTTATTTTTCTCAAGTTTTTGTTCCAGAGGAACAGCTTCAGTTGCTTACTGAAGTTCTTCGGTGTCGTGTAAGACAGCTGGCTTTTGAGTCTCTTGAGTGTTGAATTTCACTGCTCCACCAGTTTATCCAGTCAAATTGTGGATAGGCTGCCATCTTGTAACCTGGGGAGCAGCCTAAAAAGATCATTCAAAGGAAAATCTTTAGAGACATGCAAATAAACACAACAAAGCATTGTGAAAGATTGTTGCCTTTAGACAGAATGTTTTATTCTGTCAGACAGATTTTGTGAATAGCACATAAGAAGTTTGTAGCCAAGTATTATCTGAACTCAGTGTCATCAAGTTGATGACCCATGATTCATAGATTCATAAAGATGAAGAAAAAGCTGGAACACTGATCTCTTTCTTCACAAAGACTTATGTACTTTTCTTATTATATGTGGCATACGTAATGTATTCCAGGCCTCTGGTATAATTTTGATCTGTCCTCACTGAACTACTTTTGCCACTATAATGCTTTGTGTTTACAGGCCTTAGTATTGATCAAACCATGGCTCTACAACTGCAAACATCATTTACCTTTGTGGTTCCTCCAGTGCAGATGATCAACCAGAAACCATGTGTCCTTGAACCTGATTGGATGCCGGTTCAGGCAGTACTGGTGGAGGCTGCAGCTGTTGTCATAGATAACAACCTTTGGCACTGGTTAGAAAAAAAGAGGATACCCACATGACGAAGGGGATTAACCTGAAACTATTATTGACAAGGTAGAAAGTCTTTGGTAGTCTGAAGGGTACACTCACTTTCTTTAAATCTGGTCCCCAACACAGTAAAAGGTGTGTCCGGGGATTCATGCTTCAGCATCATCTGGAACCCGTAACAGATCTCTGATGGCAACACAGAGAAAACAGATCAAACTCTCTGCTCATAAAGATTACCTGCTTCTGCGAAGAAAGGTTAGCTTACAGTACACATCTATATAATTTTCCTACTTTTATTATGGCATGGAGAAGAGCTTGAGTATGTTCCTCCACCTCTTTATCCACCACCCTAACAACTCCATGTGACCCAGTCATCCTAGCCCACCCCTCCTATCAAGTAATGAACCAACTACATAGGACCAAACAAGTCCGCTCAGCTTAAGCATCCTGAAGATGCCTTCAAGCTGCTCTCTGTTAATGCGCTCAATCTAAGATTAATGTTTTTATTGTGCCTCCTGTATGATCCTTGGAAACAAAGGTTATGCCTTGAGTTATAAAATCTGCTCAGGATTTATTACAGAAATACATACCATGTTGACAGTGGACTAGAAATACTCCTGGAAGAAGGGAAGGATGTCCACTTGAACTTTTGTGGCATCCCTGCGTCTGTGCATTCCCATCTGCCACATAGTGCCCCCCTCTCTTATTTTTGGCAGAGAGGGAAAGAAACTTAGGGTGTCGTCATTGGTGTCACTCACTGGCACAGACGCCTCCTCTTGGAAGTGCTCTGCAATTTTGAAAGGTGCTTCTGCCTTCTCCAGAAGATCCCGCAGAACTGGTCCAATAAGTGTCTTGGTCTCCTCCTCACACCGGGAGAAGAGCTCAAACACCACAGGAACTTGCTCCTGCAGAACCCTCATGTCCTCCACAGAGCTGTTAGGGGTGGACACACAGGCACTCTCCACTGCTTTCTGCATTTTCTCTGATGGGTGTAGCAGGGCACAGGCTGGGCTGTTCTTTGCCAGTGCCTTGCAGAAAGCGTAAAAATCAGGGCAAGGGTGTGGTATCTGGCAGAGGAGTCTTCATAAGGAAGCTGGAACAATGACGAGGAGTTCCTCTAGCTCCTCCCTGCTCAGGTCTCTGGAGGTGTAGTCAGCCAGAAGCTTTCTTGCCCTTGGGTTTGAGAGGAACACCCTATCTTTGTGGCTGGTATTGAATGCAAAAACAAATTAAGAATTAGATTTTTCCATTGAAAAATGTTGTTACATTATACAACACAAGCCTGAGGTTTACATTGAACAGTTACAAACAGTTAGAAACAGTTAGAAACAGTTAGAAACATAGAAACAAGCTTCACTTATCTTCCTCGCTTCCGAGGCTCCTGTGAAGGTTGACTGGGCAGAATTTCCCTCCATGGCAGAAGAGCCCGGCGGAAACTTAACCTTAAAAGATAAATCCAAAGTTCAAAAAATGACAAGGATAAAATCAGCAAAACTATCAAACATTGTAAAACCTACCCTGTCTGCATGAAGTGGTACATATCATCCCGTAACACTTCATGAGAGATGAGAAAGGATCCCATGTTGAGAATGGCATCTTGTCTCCCATCATATGGAGTAGTCTCCCCGCAAGATGCACATGTCGTTGAAAAAGCTATGGAACGAGGCGAGGATTGTTAGGTTTATGAAAGTACATTTACAAAAAAAAAAAAATGCTGATTCCCATTATTCTGAAAAAGACAGCATATGTATACTAACCTTCACAGTGGGATATGGCATTTCGTGCAATAAGAGGGGCCCCTTTTGGATCTGATGTGTGCTCTGCAACCTAAGTCATCTGGGTAGAGGTGAGGGGATGTGGGACTTCATATTTAGTTCTTACTTTGTAACATCTAAAAGGTTATCACAGCACTGGGTATAAGCATCATTACTGGAATGTTGATATGCTACATATGTACAAACCATTGTCATGGATGCTGGGACTGAGTCCGTGGAGGGTGTCAAACTCCTCAATCAAGGGCAGCAAAGCCTTGATGTGGAGGCAGTATGTCTTTATTATGACTAGTAAAACAAATGAGAGATTCCTATTCAATAAAGGTATCATTTCAGTTCTTAAATATATTGTGTTGAGATGAACCATGCGTTATGCACAGAAAAGGGAATAAAATTGGAAACCTACTATTCATTGAAGATAAGGATCTGGCTGTGGATCTGACCAGATCACCCTCTCTGACTGAGCAGGAGCACCAATACAGCCATGACAGCCAGCCCAAACTCTGCTGCACCTCTCAACAACCACATATTTATTCCCCTAAAATAATTAAAAGATAAATGCAACAAGTAGCATCAGTCATATTAATATTTAAGTAATAAAGTAATGTGAGTATTGAATGAGAAATACATACCATGAGGGACATCTGTACATGATTAAATTGTGGCAATACAAAGGCTGTGGCCCTGCCATCACACACACTCACAGCTGAGTGCTGACGGAGCTGGCTGATGTAGGAAGTGATAGTGTCAACTGGAATTTCCCACACAGCCATTTCCTGGCTGCTCAACTGGGTATCCACCTGGCTCTCAACCAACACCTGGGTGTCCACCAACACCTGGGTGTCCACCAACACCTGGATCCAAGGCAAAGAATATTTCAGGAACAAATAATTAGGATATACAGTAAACAGGGTTCCTACATGTTTTAACAAGTTAAATTTAAGACTTTTTAAAACCACTTGGAACAGAATTTAATGCCCATTTCACTGTGGCTGTGGCTGTGAAATGGGCTGTGTGCCCATTTCACAGCCACACTGGCAAAAACACAGATCCCTCTAAAATAACAAAGATAATGTAAAAAAAATATAGATTGAACAACAAATTTTGGCCTTCATTACCTACGTCTATCAGTACCCGGTTTGACATTTTCTTCCAGAAGGTAAACAAGATGTTTATGCAAGCACACAAACCTCAGACTGGCACGCCCTCATCTCTTCCTGATTGGCTAATATAAAGGCTCTGTCAAGATTTATTGGTTGGGAAAAACGAGTGGATCTGTTTTTTTTTTTTTGTTTGTTTGTTTTGCCGTAATTTTTCTAAGTGACGGTAATCTGTCAGAGTGTAGGATGATTTAAGACCTACCACATGAAATTTAAGATCACAACTGTCAAATTTAAGGACTTTTTCAGCTATTAAATACAGATTTGTGAATTTAAGACTTAAGACTCTGCAGGAACCCTGAGGAAATATCCCTGTTCTAGCAGGGACTTTGTGTGTAAAAATTGCTAATTGATTGCAAGTAGAACCCCCATATACTAAATGGTGAGAATTAACAATAAAAAATAGTGAATGACAGTGTCCCTGTCCCACCGTGGGACAGGTGCTGCTTCTTGCACGCACCCAACCATGTGTGCAAGAAGCAGAAGAAAGATATGCACAAGAACATAAGGATTTCAAGAAAAAATGTCTTTTTTAACTGTTTAATAATTTAGCTTAAAGTAATACTGTAACATTTTTAGGTTTGCTTTTTATTTGATATTACAAATAGTAAGAAAATAGTAGGTCAGATTACATGGATTATGTTCACTCTCTTTGAGAGTAAAAAGACAGAATCACAGGTAGAATTGATAATGAACAAATAGAAAAAATGAAATCAAATGTCTTGGTGCAATTCTGGATCAAAACTGGCAAAATGCATTACTTTTTTTTTTTTTTTTTAGAAAAACGAGTGACATCCTGGATCATAAATCACTAAGTAGTTAAAATGAAGCATAAATGCAAAAATATTTAGAAAAGATTTCAATGGGTGCTAAAAAGGTATAGGGAAGATGAACGGCAGCATTGCTATGCATATTACATACAAAGATAATTTGATATGAAAACTTTAGTGGTCTAAACATATATTTTTGTTTTTAATTACATTATTTATTTTTTCCTTTTCTTTGTTTGAAATACATTTTATTCATTCACTCATTCATTTATCATTCATTCAGTTAACAAGTGTGCTTTCATTGGAATGGTACAAATGATAAAAGGGATTCTTACTGTACTGGCTCCTGAAGCATCATCATCATCATCATCATCATCTCAGCAGTCTGGCTGGCATCTTTACTCCTCCTCTCTCTCCTTCTCCTCTTTGGCAGGCTTGCAAAGTCATGCTCCCCATTCCAAAAAAAAATGTGAGTCCATTTCTCTACAAAGAAAGCATAGATCTTCTTACATTTAAAAGTTACATTATGCCACTTATGAAATCCCCAACATGAACATGTTTTCACAACACAGACCTCTGAGGAAAACCATGGTCTCTTACGTTTGCATGAGCCATCAGCTGCAGGTTGCCCCCCAATCCGCCCAACGGTGGCATTAAAGCCTGACATGAACACCTGACACGAGTCAAAGAAGACCATCTAGAGTCCTGAAATGGCAAAGGGTCAATGCAGTGCACAGTTATAAGAGGGAGGGAAGTGCATCGTTATTTCACAGGCAAACAATCTTTGAATGAAATGAAATAAGTGAATGTATGAAATAAGAATATTAGACTGTTAAAATAAAACAGGACCTAATGAACTCTTGCTGTAGCCTATGTGAGTTCTCAAAAATGGATGGATGGCTTCTGACAAACCAATATGTGCTGAAATAAAGGAATAATAACTATAAATATGAAGATATCTTTTTTCATTCCTAAAACCAGGCAGTCCTTGGTTTCCATTTCTTGTGCCTGTTATGAATATAGTCAGTAAATAATCATTAGAAGTAGGCTAACCCAGATTATCAGAAAAGTAGATTGGGGTGTTTACTGAAGGTCATTAAGTACAAGTAGTAACCAGCCAAGTAAATCGGCTATTTTAATTGCTAATAATTAATTGACATTAGTGGGTTTCGGTGTAAATACATGTTTTACCTAATTTACATATAGTGTGTAATATTTTAGCCCAGATGTGAAGAATAAAAGTGTAGTTTTTCAGTAGGACCTGGTCAAAATAACAACTACAGAAAAAAAAAAAAAAGTAAAATCGCCCTTTACATCTCGTAAATATTATCGGATGCTGATGTCTGCCTTATAATTCATAGTGGATAAGAAGAAACTTGTGCCTCGTAATTCATAGTCGTCATGAACAAAGTTCTACAGTTTTTTTTGTATAATTGCGCATTGTTTTATGCCATAAATGTGTAATATTTTAACGCAAGCCTACTCACCTCTCTCTGCCCGTTTCATTTCCGCGGGTCTCAGACGTAAGACGTAATGACGTAAACACGTTGCCTCAACCAGCCTATCACACTGGGGCCGTCTTACGAGGCCGGTTACCGTATCCTGATAGAAAACATACCTCTTTCAGATATATTCTATTTATTTAATTAAAGCCTGGGATACACTGTGCGATTTTTTAAAATCATTGCTCTTGGCTCCAACTGAAATTGTGCGAATTAGCTGCAGAGTTCAAAAGTTCACAGCTTGCGATGTCTGTCCTCATACTGTACGAACCTACGCTCGGATGCGATCTGACTACTCACACTGTACGTCCTCAAAGACACGTTGGGGTCTTGAACAATCCCAACATGCAACGCAATGAATACTAGTAGCAGTAGAAGAAGACGTGGGCTGTACGGTCTGTTGGTTTTAAAACGAGAACTCCGTCCAAATGACAAGCCGGGTCTCCATGCTGCCTCTGGTTTACTTCAGTTTTTGTTTTGCGCATGCGAAATGTGAAAATGTCTGAGGAAAGAGTTCTCAGTCTGGTCGTGGCTCCGCTTCAACGTACGATTCACTCACGAGCCACGACCAAAATATCAAACAGGTTTGATTTTCTTGCAACTCACGATTTCCAATCGGGAGCTTGTCGTGAGGTGCCAATCGCCTCTCGTGACTCCCTCGTATACTGCACGATGCACGACACACGATTTGGCCAAGAGTCGGCCCGATCACCAAACTTGTCGCACGACTGGAAAGTCGGCTCAAAAACGGCCAAAAATTGCACAGTGTATGCCGGGCTTAAATGATAAAGAAACTTATCTCCATAGACAACTGCAACAGGCACACATGCAGGTAGAAATTTCTCTTTAGCACCCTGAGGTATGAACCTTGTGGTGTGTTCATTTGAGGAGGGTGTGTGTTGGAAGTGGGAGCTCAGATCAAGGTAATCCTAAGGTGGAGTGCTCCCAGCACTATGCAGGCCTATACAACAAAACAACGAACTACTGTTTAAGTAGGGAGCAGACAGCATGAATTCTATGTCGGGTTGGTGAGATGAATCTGACTTTCTGAGATGAAGATCCGATTTCACGAGGATTATGATTGCAATTCTGACTTGGAGTTAGGAAATTCCGACATTGGTGTAAAACATAAATGCACCATTAGTGAAACACAAACCCCAGGCTCTCAGTGCACACTGCTATGACTTTAATTATCTGGTGATGTCTAGAAAAGTGTCTGTTTGCGGGGGATGGATCGGGTGATGTTAGTTGTCATTTACAAAAACAACATAAAGGCAGTTTAGCCAGAAAGCATCTTCATGATCCCAAAGACTTTTGGGAAAATACTCTGTGGACTGACGAGACAAAAGTTGAACTTTTTGGAAGGTGTAGGTCCCATTACATCTGGCGTAAAAGTAACACGGCATTTCAGAAAAGGAACATCATAGCAACAGTAAAACATGGTGGTTTTAGTGTGATGGTCTGGGGCTGTTTTGCTGCTTCAGGACCTGGAAAACTTGCTGTGGTAAATGGAACCATGAATTCTGCTTCTACCAAAAAATCCTGAAGGAGAACGTCCGGCCATCTGTTGGTGACCTCAAGCTGAAGCGCACTTGGGTTCTGCAGCAGGACAATGATCCAGAACACACCAGCAAGTCCACCTCTGAATGGCTTAAGAACAACAAAATGAAGACTTTGGAGTGGCCTAGTCAAAGTCCCCACCTGAATCCCATTGAGATGCTGTGGCATGACCTTAAAAAGGTGGTTCATGCTGGAAAACCCTCCAATGTGGCTGAATTAAAACAATTCTGCAAAGATGAGTGGAACAAAATTCCTCCACAGCGCTGTAGAAGACTCACTGCCAGTTATCACAAACGCTTGATGCAGTTGTTGCTGCTAAGGGTGGCGTAAATGGCGACGTCTGTTTCATGCGCCGCCCTGCGCGGCTGCCTTCATACTTCCTTGCATTTTCTGCATTCCCTTGGTTCATAAATCAGTTTGTCCGCTGCTTGTCCCCGTGTCCTGGCGATGTGATGTCGTAGAGTGTATTTTCGGACACACAGCCTCTCCTGTAGAGCTCCAGTCATGCCTACAGATGCTCCTCTGTTTGTTTGGCGTCCTCTTTCTCATGTGCTTTTATTGGGCTATTGACTTCGCACCGGCTGTGAATTTGTGAAACGCAGGATGGTAGGGGAAGGTCCCGCGTTTTTATGCCTCTGATTGGTTAAAAGGCCTCTCCCCAATTGGCTAGTTCACTTGGCTCTGAAGTGTCATCTCACATTGAGCCAACACTTCCCCTTCCCTTTCACCTTAAACCTAAGGGTCGAATGAGCGAAAACGAAAAAGGGAGTAGCACCTAGCTGCAGCCGGAGCCACTACAAACTGCGCCCCTAGAACCATGCCCCTTTACAAACCACGCCTACCGTTGGAGTGAGTGTAACCTAACCCTAACCCCTCCCCTAACCCTAACGACCACCCGCCCACATCAAGTACCCACGCCTGCGGCTTGCAGGAGACGGATATTAGGCGGCGCTGGACATCTGATGGGCGTGTACAGTTGGTGAGGTTAGGGTTAGGGCTTAGGGATAGGGGGAAGGGTTATAATAGACGACTTAAAACGGGAATGTGGGTGGAGTCTGACGTCCGACCCCGCCTATTGTCTTACTCCGCCTCGTCCTCCAAGCCGCAGGCGGGACCTTCTCGCCCACAATAGTACAAACTACGCCCATTTTCATGGCACGCCTCTGGGTCTGTGGCTGCAGTTGGGTATACTTGGAAAAAGGCGCTACCTTCGAGAAGGGTCTATCTGCGGCTCGCAAGACAGGGGCGTGTCGTAGTGTGGGCGTGTCGTAGTGTGACGTTCCTCGACGACACGCCCACCAGGCCAATGAGAGCACGGTAAAATCTAGCCCTACCCCTGACCCTTCCCCTAAACCTAACCAGACCCACCCACACTACGACACGCCCACACTACGACACGCCCACTGGGTTGCAAGCCGCAGATAGATACACTTGCTACCTTCCCCTACCATCCTGCGTTGTTTTGTATTGTTATTCTTCCGTTCCTATTCTTCTTCTCTTGTTTGTATCAGCTACACAGCTCAACACTGACCCCACGGTTTCCGGTGGTATTGCTCCGTCTTCTGCATCGAGCATAAAGGGACCTTTACCCAGGGAAAGTGGGGGGGGGACAGATCAGTGTCATTAAAAAACTGAGGGAGAACGTCCCCTCCGTCCCCAGTGCTATCTGCACCCTTGGACTGACCACAGTCCGCTGGCCAGGGGAACAAAGTCCAGCCGGGTGTACTTTGTTCAGCCGACCCAGTGACACTATTTGAAAAAAAACTGCCGTTAAGTAAAGTGTGTTGTTCTATACAAACACACATGTGCGTCCTCACGTGTGCACTCCATCAGTGCCGGCGGCAGAGCGCACGCTGGAAACCACAGCAACCACATGAAATCACACACACATGATAAACTAAGAGCTGCGCACAGCAGCATCGCTGTGTCTAAACTCTGCGCCCAAAAGGTGCGTTCAGATAGTTAATTAGCTTTTATGATCACATGTAATGTAGATAGTTATGGCTGAGTTCATGAGTATCGCATGAGTGTGTCACATTTGTTCATCTAATTGAGCGCAATGTCTGTTATGTTGCTGTGTTTTTATTTGAACACAAAGTGTGATTTTTCTATGACTGTGTCATTGATTTATTTAGAGTGTCACGTGTGTGAATGTTTGGACCTGCTGTGAACTCCTGTTGACTATTACTGAAGAACACACACAGTGGCCCTCATTTATAAAAAAATAATACAACAATTTCCACGCAAGACTCGGGATTTATCAATTTGAACGTGATCGTAGGGAATGAACAAAACTCACGGAAGGTTTGGGTTTTGTGTAGGAAAGTTAGAGTGAGGGGGGGTTTGGAGGGAAGGGGAGGAGAAAAAGAAAATATATAAAAAAAACGGGAAATGTGATTTAAAAATAAAATTTCACACATTAGGAATAAAAAAAAAAACATATTTAAAAAGAAAGAAAAAGAGGAGAGAGGGAATGAAGAAAGTATTAAAAAAAATAGAAAAATAGGTGTGAATGAATTTAATTCCTAATTTAACCCAAAAAAATTATAAAAATCATTAACATATAGTTCTAGGAGAAAGTGCTTTGCGCTCTACGTGCATCCCCTCACCCCGGGGGAAAAAGTGGGGGGGGGGGGGGGGGGTAGGGAACAGAAGGGAGGGTGGGTGGGTGGGTGGGGGGGGGGCCGGCTCGGGGCCGGGGGGGAGGGAGGAAGCGGTGTAAGATGAGGAAAAGAAAGACAAAACACTCCTGTCCGGTGGGGTGCTGCATGGGGGGAAAGGGAGAGTTTTGATACGAGGGGGAGAAGATGGGGGGGGGGGGCCCTGCAGCGCCCCCGGGGGGAAAAATGGAGGAGGCCGCAGGTGATCCGTCATTTCTAAAAAGTAATCTATACTAAAAAGGTATAAGAGTGCAGAGAGAGGAGAGCGCCTTAGATTTGCTAAAGTAAATTATTTTTTTTCCGGCCCTGGTTGGGGCGAGGCTCCACTTGTCATGTGTAAGAGTGAGGGGGTTGGAATGGGGGACAGGGGGGGGGAGGGGCGGGGGAAAATTTTGGTGGGAAGTTTCATATTGGACCACTTTTTCTTGACCCATTGGGAAAAGGAATGGGGAGGTGGCAATGGGATGGGGAAAATATTAAAATTTTATATAAAAAAAAAAATAAATCAAAAAAACCAGGCCGGGAATGAGAAATTTATTAATATCTCAGCCGGTCGTTCAACAGAGGGGAGGGAGACTGATCCTCTCTCGTGCGGGGATTTTGTTATGTTTCTGACTCCGGTAGTTAAGATGCTAAAAACCTCTTTAATCTTCCCCCCCCCCAAAAAGAGAAAATCTGTTTTGATCCCCCCAAAAAAATTTTTGTTGGAAGAATCTCTCCCCTCGGGGTTCAACTTGGTGGGTGAAGCATCAATATTCATGTAAATATGGGGGTTAAGGGGGGAGGGAAAAAAAAAGATGGAGGTATCAGGGAGGAATTTATGAAGATTTTTAGTCTAGAGAGATAGAAAAAAAGGATTAAAAAAAATAAGGGCACCGTGGCAATATTACGACAGTTGACGATCTCTACATCGTTGAGATGGCATTGTGTGGTTATGTTTCGTGTTAATAAAGTAATATTTTATTCAAGAGAAATACACCCTTTTGAATGTTTGTGGAGCTGTAACACTGTTGAAAATTAATTTGGCACACCCAGTATTTTTTTTTGCTTTGTTTTGTTTTTGTTTTTTTGTAGTATGGGCCCAGTATTCTGCACATCAGTGAGAAAACTAATGCCACAGCTCCACAAATCTCTCCACTGCTCCACCGGCGAGCGTCTCTCCTCCTTTCCTCCATTGTTGGTTGTGTACCAGCACTCCTGAGTGTCTCTCTGGTGGAAGCAAAAGGCGCACTGTCCTCCTATTGGTCGATATGAAGGGACACGTCGTAGGACAGATGCCAAATCGCCAATCGCTGATGATGTCACATTACACGGAGCAAAGACGCGACGTCCTACGACCCAACAACACAAATTTGATCAATGACAGTGAGCGACTGTCTGTGACGCCTCCGTCGGGCCAAAATTGGGCTAAATTCGTGTAGTCTGATTCAGGCTTTAATGAGGCACGATGTGGCGTGCACATGACGTTCAGAGTAGTGACTTCTGCTAGCTTCAGAGGCCGCTAGCATCGATATTAGCCGTAAGCATTAGGTATTCAACACAGCAAAATAAAAAACTAGAGTAATTCCGCAAATACTTGTTTTCCTGGCCTGATATTAATCCACAGTCTCTGGAGCTGACGTCTTCGGTGTGATGTGTTGTAGAGTCCTGCTAGAACTGGTCCACGTTGTTGTTATAAACAAAGTGCTGCAGATCGGCAGTTTCTGTTTTGTTTTTTTTTTAACCAACTTTTTCTGGAACATTACATCATCCAGACAGCTGTATTTCCTCTGAAAGTGGGGGTTATGGAGGGACACATGGTCTCCAGTACAACCGACAGCAGTACACTAGAGTCAGTGTTGTTTGTCCACCTGCTGCAGGCCTGGTCCAGTGAATAAGACCTGGACAAGGATGGGTTGAGGACCAGCAGGAGAGTGAACTTTCCCCAGGTTAGACGTCTAACCTGGGAAGATTTTGAATCATCCTGTTTCCAAGATGCTGAAGTTAGCTTCCGATTAGTGATATGCATAAAGGGCAATTCCACTGAATTTGCAAGAAGACAGACTATATTAAAACAGGTCCTGATTTAAAACTACAACACTTAGACTCTTCATACCTGGACTGAATCATTCTATACACTCCAAAGAATCATCAAAACACCATTTCTGATATGTGAAACTTTTATTCTAGTTGTGAAAAATGCAAATTAGGCTCATTTTATGCCCTTTTTTGCAACTAAACCACATTAGACCTGGTCCTGATCAAAAACTACAACACTTAGACTCATCAAATCTGGACTAAGTTATTCTACAGAGTCTACAGATTCATCAAAACACCATATCTGATTTGTGAAACCTTTATTTTCTTTGTGAAAATCTACAGCCTCTTTAGAATATCTGAGACCAGGTTTGAAGATTGTAAGTATTGTGGTTTTTGATTGGGACCCGGTATAAGGGGGTCTAGATGTTGAAAAAGCCATGATATGACACTATTTTTCATTTTCCAAATCGGATTTCATAAATCAGAAACAATGTTTGAATTAATCTACAGCCTCTTTAAATCACCTGAGGCCAGGTTTGAAGATTGTAAGTGTAACCGGTGAGCTTCTGCGTTGTGCTGGTTAGTAAGTTGCCGTGACACAGCGATGTCTTTTGGAGGGAAAGTCTCCATTTATTCGATCTGACATGAATCGGAAAAAAAAAGAAAGAAAAGCCACCATGAAAAAATGCCCATTCCAGTTCCTCTCCGACAGGAAACCATGCAAAAGGGGCGCGACAAGAGTTTTCCAAGTTAAAGAAAAGTGTTCTACATCTTGTACATTTTTACACACCTGACATGAATCAGGGTGGAAAAAAAGAAAAGCCACCATGAAAACATGCCCACTCCAGTTCCTGTACAAGTAAAACAGAACAATTTTAAGCTATGATGCAGTCTCCCAAACTATCTCTACTGAACGATCAGTATGTTACAATCGTCATATATTCATTTGGAAACAGATCTTGCTTTAAGGATGGAAACAAAAATTCACAAAAAAAAGTACATAAATTAACAGGATGGACTAGTGTGGCAGTTGACAGTCCTGTCACTATGCCTCCGAGTGTTCATGTTCCCTGGCTACTTGGCCAAGGGGATGTCCCTTTGGCTGACTGGTTAGCGCACATGACTCTCACCCGGGAGTCTGTGGTTCAAATCCCGCCCGGGCCCTCCTTCGTCCTGCCACACTAGGATAAAGAAATGAATGAATGACAGCACCCACCCCTCCGACAGGAAACCGTGCAAAAGTGGAGGGGTGTGGGAGCCAAAAGAATTTAAAGGGGCTTCCTGCAAAGAAGAAATAGGAAGGAGGGGCTATAATTTAATGGGAAATGCAGTAATTTTAGCGGCATGTCAGGTATGTGAACACTTAAAGTTGTACTTCCGTGGTCATTTCATTAATATTTCTGTGTTCTCCATTATTATTGAATGCATTCTGCATCGTTTCTGTTTAAAAAAACCTTCTGGTTTCTTTGTATCCAGCTGTATTTGTATACTAGAAGAGAGGCTTGTGGTCCAACGGCAGCTTTTCCGGGTCCTTCTCATGAATTTCCGTCTGATTGGCTGGCTCCCATCAGTGTATGAAGGAAGCTCCGCCCTCCGCTCTTATTTCGCCACAGACAGGAAATAGAGCCGACAAACAAGTTTGTTCCGCCATGCTAACAAACAGTTAGCTAATTAGCTTCTCAACTCCGAAGCTACAGTCGTGCCGTCTTTACTTCTAGTGTGTAGTGGAGGGTTACCTGCCTTCCAATGGACAGATATAAACCCCACGTGGGATACGCTATTTGCAATGTGACGTAGAAGTGCAAGGCTGTTCCCGATTCGCTCTTTTCTTCGTATTGTTTCTGTGATGAGGAAGCACAGCCGACTGGGGGAACGCAACGCTAGCAAGTCAGCATGTGTAAGTAAACAAGGGGAAACCCTCCGTATTTCAGAAGGAGCAAGTTAAACAGGTTTTCAGTGGAAGGAGGCCTTTAACATATTTTGTGTAATTTAAACACAGTTCAAGTTATCCGGGTTACATAAGTATTGTGGTTTTTGATTGGGACCTGGTCTAAGTTGGTCTAGATACAAATAAGACCAGAAAGCCTATTTTTCATTTTTACAAATCAGAAATATGTTTCACAAATCAAAAACAATGTTTGAATTAATCTACAGCCTCTTTAGAACATCTGAGACCAGGTTTTGAGGAGTGTAAGTATTGTGGTTTTTGATTGGGACCCGGTCTAAGGTGGTCTAGATGTTGAAAAAGCCATGAAATTACACTATTTTTCATTTTCACAAATCAGAGAAATGTTTCATAAATCAGAAACAATGTTTGAATTAATCTACAGTCTCTTTAAAACACCTGAGACCAGGTTTTGAGGAGTGAAAGCGTTGTGGTTTTTGATTGGGACCTGGTCTAAGGTGGTCTAGATACAAAAAAGACCAGAAAATGACCCTATTTTTCATTTTCATAAATCAGAGAAAGGTATCACAAATCAGAAACGGTGCTTGAATTAACCTCCAACCTCTGAAGAACATCTGAGACCAGGTGTAAGTATTGTGGTCTTTGGTCAGGATCAGGTCTAGATACAAAATGTAGTGTAGATACAAAAAAGGGCATAAAATGAGCCTAATTTGCATTTTCACAATTAGAATAAAAGGATTCACAAATCGGAAACAGTGTTTTGATAATTTTGTAAAGTGTATAGAATGATTCAATCCAGGTAGTAAGAGTCTAAGTGTTGTAGGTTTAGATAGCTAGCCATCCCTTCGTTAAGCTTCTATAGGTTTAGACTGCTGCGGGACGTTCATGATGCCCTGGGCTCCTCCTCTCACACTCATCTCTGCTTCTCCATGTAGAAACTTGTAACAGTATTGCATCATTAACTGTGCTCTCCTCTCTCAGCAGGTCTGGCTGGATAAAAAGTTGCAGTATCTGTTGGTCTCTCTTTCTGTCTCCCCCCCAGCCGGTCGAAACACATGGCCGCCTTACCTGAGCCGGGTTCGGCCGGAAGTTTTTTTCCTCCCTGTTAAAAGGGTGTTTTCCTTCCCACTGTCGCCTCCACTCCGTGCTTGCTCAGGATGGGGGACTGGACCGGGTCAAGTCAAGATTTGATCCAGTCTGTTGGTTTCCTTTGCGAGGCTATTATGAATCTGACCTGAACTTTTCTGTCTGTTTACGCGCCCTGAGGTGACACTGTCATGAATGGACGCTATACAAATAAAATAGAATTGAATTGAATTATTTTTGGCATTTTAGGTCTGTTAAGAGCATAGCACACCACAGGACACACTGCAAACACTTTGAAAAGTGATTTTTGCGTGACATGTCCCCTTTAAAGACGGACAGTCGCCGCCACGTGAGTCAAAAAACTATGCTCATGACGGAAAAATGAGAAAGTGAAAAATAAGAGGGACTTTGGTAAAGCCCCAGAACAAAAGGAAAAGTTACTGGGTAAGCTGGATTTAAAGCTTGAAATATTTAGAAAAAGAATAAGCAACTGAGCCCTCTAACAGTTTAAATGTTGATCAAGTGGAAGAGCTCCATCAGAACTTTTATAAGGCACTTAAGGAGTCTGAAAACATCAATGCTGAAGTCATAGTTTATTTAAGTGTATTAAAATAATCTTCTAGTGTACTGTGACTGCACTCGTACTAAAACTTCAAGCTTACTTTTATTTTTAGAAAGAACACTTTTAAGTGTACTGAAAGTAATCTTCTAGGTATACTATTAGTGTACTTGTACTAAAACTTTAAGCTTACAAAGTACACTTTTTTCCACAAATATATTTATTAGAATCTTGTCATTAAACAGACATACAAAAAAGACAATAAAAACCTCACAAAAAACGTGAAAAAATATATACCCCCTCCAAAATAAATTTATAAAATATATAAAACAGTCCTTGTTCAATCAAGCGAGAAATAAACATACTGACCACCTTCCAAAAAGTTTGAAGCTCTGTACATTGCCACATACAATAGAAAAGAGTGCCTTTATCTGTATTACATTTAACACAAACATCAGGAGCATTTGAATTGAAATGGTGAAGTTTTACAGGAGTGATATATGTTCTAAATAACCACTTGTATTTTAGTAGTCTAAACCTTGTGTTAATAGTTTGCGTTTGTGCCAGCAGACATGAATTATTCCATTCATCCTCTGAGATTTCAGTTTGTAGATCAATTTTCCATGCTTGTAAATATGAAAGACTATTTTCTTTTAAGGCTAAAAGTAGAATATTGTAAAATTTTGAAAGTAGGCCCCGACTCTGATGGTGGTGAACAGCTATTTATTATATGGTAGAAAGTGGAGGTTCATTAGTAGATTTCAGTAAGGTAGGGACAAAATTTCAAATCTGTAAGTACTTAAAAAAAAATGCTTACCTGTATTTGCTTACCAATTGTTCAAAGGACATTAACACTCCCTCACTGTAAAGGTCCCCTATTTTATTTATGCCTTTATTCAGCCATATTCTAAACCCCCCTCTGCTCTTCCTGGTTTATGTCTTTTCCCCCAAATAGGTGATATAGGTAATATTGTGTTCTTGAGTAAAGGATTTTTTGTATTTTTCAATAGTTGTTTAGGTTCAGTTGAGTAAAGATAGGATGTCAGGGGTAACATTAATGAGTTGTTCTCTGTCTGTATCCAAGATTGTGTGTCACTAGTGGAAAAATAACAAGTAGCAGCACAAAGTTGAGCTGCCCAGTAATACAGCTTAACGTTTGGGACTCTAAGCCCACCTCGATCATAGGGAAGATTAAGAAGGGAGAAAAAGAACGCACAAAGTTAGGCACGTCATCAAGCTGGCTAATGCTTACAGGCTAACACGACTGTATAGTCTGCCGGCCACAAACAAACGTGTGTCGTTTTATTATAAAGTTCGGTCCTCCACTGTGGCGAATCGGTCGTTTTGATCCACTTCTTTCTTAGCATCACTTCAGTCTGGAATGAAAACTTGGCATTGGCGTTTATCCGATTTACAAAGTTTAACAGAGTAGTAGCTGGCGGACTATTGTTAGCAGGTTAGCATTAGCCAGCTTGATGACGTGCCTAACTTTGTGCGGCTGAAAACACACAAGCATCTGAAAGCGTCTCCTTTCTTGGCAGTCCCCAGTTGTTCCACTGGAAACGGGGGGGGGTACAGACCCGATTTTCAGATGTTTGTGTGTTTTAAGACGCACAAAGTTAAGCACGTCGGTAAACGCTAGCTGGCTAATGCTAGCATGCCGGTGTTGTGCCCCACCGGCTGCAAACAAACATGCTACGTTGTTTTATTATAAAGTTCGGCCCTTCACTCTGGAGAATCGCTTTGATCCACTTCTTCCTTAGTGTCACTTCAGTCTGGAATCTGTGAAAATTTCAGTAGGGTTGGCGTTTATTCACGTTATCTACGAAGTAAAGCAGGGACATTGAACTGGACCGGAAGTGGGCCGTCTAACTGTTTAAAACCGGAAGTTCGGAACACGGAAGCGTGATAATCCCCTATTGGATTCTGATCCGGCACAAACAACCGGACTCGGTCCGCCTGCAAACGCAGGTCTCAGTCCGATTCAAGTGAACCAAAGACAGGCAGTGGACTACAAATTGCACTGGCATTGTGGGTCAAACGTTGGAAAACGTGGGTAAACACCACGACAACAAACACACGTGAGGGACTGCGGTCCATATAAAGATGGCTGGTGGTCAGATGTGGAGTTACGAGGACGTAAAAGCATTAATCTATATTTGATCTGATGAAAACATATCCAGCTCCTCCTACAAAAATAATGTCACTTTGTGGAGGAAACAGAAGTTGTGAGATTCTCACAACTTCTGTTTCCTCCACAAAGGGGAATTATTTTTATGAAAAAATATAATCTTTGTGGAGGAAACAGAAGTTGTGAGATTCTCACAACTTCTGTTTCCTCCACAAAGCGACATTATTTTCATCAATTATTGATGCTATGCATGAACAATAGTGATGAGTCTGGCTGTAACAGATTTCTTTTAATCAATCACTGCTTTACCCTCCTCTGATTTACAGTTTATGGAAAGAGGAGGGAGACTCCTTCTACAACAACACCAAACACCTCACTCGTAGCCCGGATTTTAGATTTACTTAAACTGGTTGATAAAAATGTACTTAAACAAACAGTTTGAGGTCATTACTAAGAAATACTGAATGCACTCTACTAATTTGTAGAAAAAGTTAAATGTGTGAATAATTTTAAGTTAGATGGACACAAATTTCTGAGTTTCGGTCATGACCACACAAAATGTAAATGTAACTTTGGTTTTCATAGAATATATTTAGTAGATAAAGCTTAATTTTAATTTAGCTGTTAGCAATACTAATCTGGATTTCACTTAAACTTTTAAGTTAAATGAAATAGCCATTTTAAGTTCACTCCAGTGAAACTAGTGATATGAGGGGGCAGGTTTCCCACAGGGCAGTTTGCTTCTTTTAACAACAAATTAGAAATGATTCATGAATGAAGGATTTATAAACAATGCTGGTAGTGTCATGTGATTGCTCTCAACTTGTTTTTTTTTTTTCCTCTATAAAATACCTACTATCCAGCAGCTGCTGCACCATGATAGAAACATCTGTGGTCTGACATTAGGTTCAGCTAAAACCCAACCTCAACAAATCAATGTTATGTAGAAGAACATTGTGAGATCATCAATTCCTTCAAGAAATATAAACTTGAACTTGTGATGTTGGCACACTGTCAAAAAATAGATTGTGTTCCACATCTCATCTAAACTATGTGAAATTAATCACCTGTTTCCTCCACAACTTCATTCACTTACAGTTTGTCACATTTATCATGTTCGAAAGAAGTTCTATAAACTGAAACTATCTAGTTAATTCTACTTAGTCACTCCCATTAATGAAAACTTAATTTTCCCACTACACTGAACTCAAAAGTTGAAGTGAAATACACTCAAGTTTTTAATTATGCATCACTTAAAATTTTTAGGGCAACCAGTTTCCTCAAATTTTGAAAGTAATCTCAACTCATCCAGGTTTAGAGTGCTGCTAAATAACAATGCTATCTAATATAGGGCAAATAATCATTCATTATGCTAATAATCAATAATTAAGACTAAACCATAACTTTTACAGCTGGATATCTGGCAGAAATGGATTCAGCCCCAAAAAATATTATAGGAACAACCAAGAAAAGACTTTTACCCCAAAATTCCTACAGGGTTGCAGAATCCTGAAGTTACAGCCCTGACTACAGGGGGCAGAGGATTCTGGGCAGGACTCCATGCTGGTACATCCGGGCCTTGAACCTTCTTGGGAGGCCAGATTTGTCCATGGCTGTGAGCCACGAAATCAGGTCGCTCTTGGTCTGTTGCAAAAACACTGCGTCCTTCAGGAAGCTGTCAAAGATTTTGCCCTGGATCTTGACAGGACTTTTAGTCACTGTTGGTATCTCGGTTCCTCCAACTGTAAAGCAGAAATGGTCTGCCACTTCACCTTTTTTCAGGACTAGAGACCAGGGTCCTCATTTATCAGTCTAGAAATGGTTCCATCCTATGAATGAAATTTAGAACAGCTGTCAATACAAAAACAAAAAAAAATCTGATGCGGTGGCAGGTGGTATGCATGTCGGTAAGTAATCAGTAATCATCGGTAAGTAATCAGCTGTTGATAAATTCCTAATTTTTTTAAATCACCTGCTTATTCATGGTCATTCACATTAAGAAATGCCCTCATTTAACCAGATATGACCCAGAGACAGCACGTCTCTAAGAGGTCATGTGGAGACCACTTGTGTTTCTGGATGGATGGATGGACAGACAGAGCAAAGTGCAGCAAAGTCATATTTTCATTGTAAATCAGACTCAGTGTGCTAGAAGATGAAACTGCAGACTTCCCTCAAATCGTGAAAAATTTATTCAAAGATTAATTTTTACAAAATGTTTAACCAGGATCAACACAAAGACTTTCATGGCTCAATCACAAATTATGTCAGTCAAACAGAAGAAATTTCTCAGTTACAATATTCATCCACCGTACAAAATAATCAACAGGGATTTAAGTGTTAAATGAAATAATGGAGGAGTAAAAGGAAATATCAGGGTTAGAAAAAAGCTTGAAAATTTGTCGCGCCTCATAGCCGATATAAATGACAGAAAAATAAGATTTAGCTGTATATGATAATAATAATAAATGTCTTACTGCTCGATGTGCAGAGGTTTTCTAACAAAAACATCAAAAAGAGAGAAAGAAGACGTTAAAACATGATTGTGGTCACAAATATCCATTAAGTGCCAGATTCATCTCAATTTTTGAGTCTTAATGACTCTAGATTTCAAAAATGTCTGAAGATGCTTGAGAGCTCAGAGACCAGAGCTCAGACTCTTCAACATGCTGTGTGAAGTCAATTCAGAAAGTGGATTAAGGTCCTGGAAAATGCTCCAGGACTTTTCAGACGTTAAATTCTTTCTGATTAAAAATGCAGCAAAATAACTTTTTCCAGTCTGGTTCCTTTATTAGATTAACTTGTTTTATTGATTTGTTTCAGGTAAGTGTGTTAATCCCATAGAACTAAGAGTACTCCGAACAAGGCACCAATGCAGCAGTTCCAGCAGGTCACTGGCGGAATTGGACCAACAGAACCACTCAGCAGGTACTCCACCCGGGACCAGGACCCATTATTGGGCAACGGATCCACTTCCAGTGTCCAGCACATTAGGTTATAGATATCCACGGCTCGAATCGGAGCGGCCCGAACATTCTTCTTGAAGTCTGGATGAAATGAGAAAAAAATCTACACTGAGATTTTTATCATCTTATGATAAAACAAAACATGATGTTTCTTAAGATCCATCAATCAACAAGCTGATCTGGACTTATGGCCCACAGGAGTGTGTGAACTACAAATGAAAACAACATAAACACAAGCACACTTCAGGGTGCCTCTGGGATCAGTCAAGCAGAAAAACTGTCCACTTGCAATTACAGGTCAGGGAGGACTAGTGGACAGAGGCTATCACTTGGTCAAAGTTGGTCTAAGCAGGCTGAAACTGATTGAGGCCAGCTTGTTGGGGCTACAGCAGTTGGCCATGTAAATTTCAGCCTCCTAGGACCAAGTATGTCTGACTTCGGCCACCTGGACCTCTAATGTTGAGGGATTGAAGTGGACACTTCCTTATCTCATACTGAAATAAGATGACAAACACTTCAATAATCCCCCTTCACTCCTGAGGAGACTGCGGTCTTTTGGAGTGAAGGGGGTCCTCCTGAGGACCTTCTATGACTCTGTGGTGGCATCAGCCGTCCTGTACGGAGTGGTCTGCTGGAGCAGCAGCATCACAGAGAGGGAGAGGAGGAAGCTGGACAAAGTCATCAGGAAGTCCAGCTCTGTCCTGGGCTGTCCTCTGGACTCAGTGCAGGTGGTCAGAGACAAACGGGTCCTCGCAAAACTGACATCCATACTGGACCATGAGTCCCACTCCCTGCAGGACATCCTGTCCGGTCTGGAGAGCAGCTTCAGTGCCAGACCGACCCCCCCCTCGCTGTGTGAGGAGAGATACCGCAGTCTTTCCTCCCGGCTGCTATCAGACTTTACAATCAGCACATCTAAAGACTCAGTTTCACCCGTGCAGTCTTTGTATCGGTCACTATTACTTCCGGATCATGTGCAATACTTTATAACTACTATGTGCAATAATTTCTTTATGCTACAATTTACAATACACACCAATACACACCAGTCTGTTATTTACTTATGAATATTCATATATAGTACACACCCACTTGTCTGCAAAATTACCACGCTTATTCATGGTAATAATGAATGAGCGTTACCTTGGCGATGAACCAGCCCAGTTCGGCCACCACAGTCAGAGACATTGTTGTGTTTTTAAAACTACTGTGCAGTCGACTTGACTTACTTTAATTTATCCTAATCTATCCTTGTCTATGTTTTTTTTTTTTGTCTATACCTTTGGCCAGACTGGTCCGCTGTATGTGTGCTGTTGCAGAATTGCAAATTTCCCCATTGTGGGACAAATAAAGGTTTTTCTTATCTTATCTTATCCCGAAGGGAAACTGCTACACTGCAAAACTATTTAAGTTTTTCTCATGATGAATTTAATTGTTTTGCCCAGAATTCAATAAGAAATAGGAAAGTGGTGATTTTACACTTCCCCTTTGAAAGAAGTTAGAAACTTTTGGTTTAAACACTTCAAACAAGTAAGCAGCTTTTTACCATTCTCTTTGTAACAGAATATTTCCTGGAAATCTCAACCTAAACATTAATGTGGAGAAATATCTGTAGCAGAGAAAGAATAAAAGTTTTCAGATTTATTATGCTGGTGAAACCACTGTGCTGCTCGAGCGATTTCTCTGCGTATTTTGGACTCTTAAAACATGTTGCAATGAGTTTCTATGACAACGGAAGAGCCATTTACCAGCAGGATCAGGACTGTTGAACAGGCTGCAGGGCAGGAGCAAGGCAGAGAGAAAAGTGGAAATTAAACCATTTCTTTTGTTCCAACTGCTCTCACGGACAAGCCTGCAGGGCTAATAAGGCCTCAGACAGAATATGGGGAAGGCATGTCCCTCTCTGCTAGGGAGGAAGGCGGAGTCATTGAAGGCAACACAAATAACTCAAAACAAAGGTTAAGAAGTGAAGGAGGACAACAGGAAGAAGCTCCAGCAGAACAATGTGAGGGATGAAGGTCGGGAATGAAAAAGGCCACTGGGGGATGAGACTGATGGAGGTCTGGACAGAGCTGAACCAGAGCCAGAGCTTGGCTCATCCGTGTTATAAAGCCATCAGCATTCAGTCAGAACAACTTCTCACCAGGTCCTGTTGCCACAAAGAATCCTCTCATGTCAATAAACTCGTTGTCGTAGCCGTGCCAGCCGTTCTGCCAGGCCACGGCTTCTCCAGAGTCGTTTCTCCAGTAGGGAAGTCTGGACTTGTTCTGTGGACAAGAAAAGCCTTCATGAAGGCCTCGGCCGGTCTTTAATGTGAAGTGTTGGAGAAGGAGCGGCAGGTTACCTCGGCGATGAACCAGCCCGGTTCGGCCACCAGAGTCAGCGGGGAAACAAACTTCCCTCGTTTATAGTGGAAGCGTTCAGGGACATCCTGTCTGCTGTAGACCCGCATGTTAGGGACCCGGGACAGCGCTGAGTACACCTGGAACAGACCCACACCACACAAAATTCTGCTTGTCCCATTGGCCATTATTACAAGCAAAAAAAAAAAAAAAAAACGTTCTTTTTGCGGAGAGGCGTGCTGTGTCACTTCCTGTTTGTTCCTGTGTGTACCTCGCTTGTTTGAGCTCCGAATGGCTAGCTCTCTTTGCTGCCCTTTAGTTGCTTATTTTTCTTATACCATTCACCGTTTGTCCTTTCACAACGTATAACGCTTAAACACGTTCTCCGTTTTTGGGAT
This sequence comes from Atherinomorus stipes, assembly GCA_023101725.1. Classification (NCBI taxonomy): domain Eukaryota; kingdom Metazoa; phylum Chordata; class Actinopteri; order Atheriniformes; family Atherinidae; genus Atherinomorus; species Atherinomorus stipes. Next base: position 136,319 of record JALJCO010014138.1, read on the forward strand.
TCTCTAGTCCTTGCTATCTGCTACGCCTGTTAGCTCTCTCTGCTAGCATGGCTGCTAGCGCTTTTCCTCCGCTCTCTGCTCTTCCTCCCTCTGCCACTCTCTTTTCTTGCTCAGTGTGCTTCATGTTTAGCTACACCTCTGCCTCCTTTAGTGATAATGGTACGTGTAACAAATGTAGCTTGTTTGTAGCTTTGGAGGCGAGGCTCGGCGAATTAGAAGCTCGGCTCCGCTCCATGGAAAAGCCTCCAGTAGCTAGCCAGGGCCCTGCTTTAGCTTTAGGCGGAGCGGAGCCTCGTAGACAGGCTGACCCTAGTGGTTCCGCAGTTGGTTCCGAGCAGCCGGAACAGCAGGAGGGATGGGCGACGGTTGTGAGGAAACGTAGCTCTAAGGCTAAAGCTAAGCCCGCGGGTCACCACCAACCTGTCCACGTTTCTAACCGATACGCCCCACTCAAAGACCCTTTTAGGAACAAACCCTGGTTATTGGCAGCTCCATAGTCAGAAACGTGGCTTTAGAGACACCAGCGACCGCAGTTAAATGTATCCCAGGAGCCAGAGCGGGTGACATTGAGTCTTATTTGAAACTGCTGGCTAAGGATAAACGTAAATACCGTAACATTGTAATTCATGCCGGCGGTAACGACACCCGGTTACGCCAATCGGAGGTCACAAAAGTTAATGTTGCTTCGGTATGTGCTTTTGCTAAAACCATGTGGGACTCCGTAATTTTCTCTGGCCCCCTGCCAAATCTGACCAGTGATGACATGTTTAGCCGCATGTCGTCATTTAATCGCTGGTTGTCTAGGTGGTGTCCAGAAAACAACGTGGGCTTTGTAGATAACTGGAAAACTTTCTGGGGCAAACCTGGTCTTATTAGGAGAGACGGCATCCATCCTACTTTGGACGGAGCAGCTCTCATTTCTAGGAATCTGGACGATTTTGTTAGTCAGTCAAACCATTGACAATCCAGGGTTGAGACCAGGACGCAGAGTTGTAGTCTTACACACCTCTCTGCAGTTTCCCACCTGCCGCCCTCCCACACCCCCATAGTGGCTGTGTCTGTCCCCCGAGCCCTTAGAATAAAATCCAAAAACACCTCTAAGGTAAATCACAATAACCTAATAAAAATTAAAAAACAATAAACGTAACAAAACAGAAAAATAAAACCATTAAATGTGGATTATTAAATATCAGATCCCTTTCTTCAAAATCTCTGTTAGTTAATGATCTGATTGGTGATCATCATATTGATTTATTTTGTCTCACAGAAACCTGCTGCAGCAGGATGATCATGTTACTATTAATGAATCTACTCCACCCGATTACTTAAATTTTCATGTTCCTAGAGCCACAGGCCGATTAGGAGGTGTGGCTGCTATCTTTCAATCAGGGCTTTTTATTAATCCCAGACCTACGATAACTCATAATTCCTTTGAACACTTTTTTTTTTTTTTTTACTTTTCCTGTCCAGCATCGAAGCAAGCAAAATGGAAATCTGATTGCTTTATTCTGTTGAACAGTTTTGCTTTACCAAGCGGAGCTTTATGAACATAAGGCTCCACTTGATATCATGTTTATTCATTTTATTTCTTTATTTAAACATTTGTCTATTACACCATTCCATTTCATACTGCTGGGCCTGACAAGGGAGAAATGAAAGTTAACAGAGGTAATGATAGAAAGTGGAACAGAGAGAAAGGAGTAAGGAAGAGGAAGAGAGAGAGGAGAAAACATGAATCCACTTACACAGTTCACTGGTACATCTGTACAGCGATCCCTAAACAACCAAGGTCTCTGTTGGAAAACAAAACAAGCAATCCCCTACAGGAGGACCTGCAGGTGGCTTAAATATCCTCAGATCATACAAACACACCCAGAACTACGCAGAGAAGAGGTACAACCTAGTCATCGCAATGGGAAGTAGAGAAGAGGTACAACCTAGTCATCGCAATGGGAAGCAGAGAAGAGGTACAACCTAGTCATCGCAATGGGAAGCAGTGTCACAGTGTCAACATGCATAATAAAGGGTGCTCCGTGGTGATACAGTCATGCAGATGCAGCCTCGTCTCTGCAAGGAGGAGGAAGCCCGCAAGGCTCACGACCCAGGCCCCCAGCAGCCACCCAGAGGCCCAGATCCCAGCTACCACCCCCCCCCCCAAGAGCGGACATGCATCCCCCGAAGGGCGGCAAAAGGCGGCCCCAGCCGGAGCCCCCCGCAGTCTGGGGGGCCAGGCCCCAGCGGACCAAGACCAGCAGCTGCCGACCCCACCGGGCGCCAGGTGCCCCCCGGAGTGGAGACAGCGCCGGGCCCAGGGCCCAAGCGCCCAGGAGCAGCCAACCCCCCCCCCCCCCCCCCCCCCGACCCGGGCGGCCCAACTGAAACCCAGGAGGACCGGACGCCCCCAGACGACACCCCCCCCAGGGCAGGCCAGCCCCCACCCCAACGTCCCTGCCCCACACACCTGACACCAGGGCACCACCACCTCTACCACCCCCTACCCCGCCACCACGCTCACACACACACTCCCCACACACCTACCCCAACACTAGGGCTGAAAGATATACCGTCACCGCATCCACATCGAGACACGGGCACCCAAGACATCAACACCGCAAGAGCAACCACACAAAAGATACAGATCCCCCCCGCGCCCGCCCCGCATACAAAGCCCCGGAAGCCACAAACAAAACCGCACCCCCCACCAAAGCGCCCGGCCCCCAACCAACCCGCAGCCACACCGCACCACACCGACACCGAGATGCCCGGCACGAACACCGAGATACGAAACCTCCCCCACACCGCCCAGCCCTACCCAACACCTCCATGTACCCCCCCCCCACACACACACACATAGACCCACCCACTCCGCTCTCCGACCTTACACACCCACACTCACTCCTCCCCTCAACCCCCAACACTCTCCTCCCTCTACCGTCCACACCTACCCCCACCTCCTCATACCCTCTAACACACACATGCACTCCCCCCCACATAACTGCACCAACCCCTCCCTACCCCCCACACATACGCCCCCACCTCCCTATACCCCCAATACCCCATACAATCCCCCCTTACATGTCCAGCCCCGCCCATCCCTCTGACCTATCACACTCCCGCCCTTCCTTCCTTCCTTTGAACACCTAATTCTAAGCCTTTCTCATCCTAACTGGAAATCAGAGAAACCACTTTTGGTAGCTGTAGTGTATCGTCCACCTGGACCTTACTCAGAGTTTCTGACTGAATTTTCAGACCTTTTATCAGATTTAGTGTTGAATACTGATAAAGTTGTCGTTTTGGGCGACCTTAATGTTCATGTTGACGATAACAACGACAGCTTAAATATTGCTTTTAAATCTATGCTAGATGCAATCGTTTTTTCACAAGATGTTCGCGAACCCACTCATTCTCATAATCATACTCTGGACAGTGAGGAACTGAAAGTTTTTCCCCATAATCCTGTTCTGTCTGATCACTTCTTCATAACTTTTGAGTTTACTTTACTTGACTACACGATGGCTGAGAATAAATTCCATTACAGTAGATGTTTATCAGATAGTGCTGTTACCAAGTTTAAAGAATCTATTTCATCACTATTTCCTACAATGCCAGATGTTAACGTCACAGAAAGCATCTATTCAAGCTTTACTCCAGTTCAGATTGATCAGCTTGCTGATAAAATAGCAGTTTAAACACGCACAGTACTAGATAATGTGGCTCCGTTAAAAAACAAAATCTGTTAGAAGAAGGAAGCTCCTTGGTTTAATTCCCAGCTACGAGCTTTAAAACAGACATCTAGACGTTATGAGAGGAAATGGCGCATCTGGCTTAGAGAAGTCTCGCTTAATCTGGAAAGAAAGTCTAATTGTTTATAAAAAATTCTTACGTAAGACAAGAACAGCTTACTATTCATCATTGATAGAGGAAGATAGGAATAATCCCAGCTTCCTTTTCAGCACTGTAGCCAGGCTGACGAAGAGCCGTAGTGCTGTTGAGCCATGCATTCCCCCGACTCTCAGCTGTGACGATTTCATGAGTTTCTTTACAAACAAAATTGTTTCTATTAGAGAGAAAATCCATGACATCCTTCCAGCTACTAACGACATCTTACCCCCAGCAGGTTTAGAGACATCTGTAGATGCTGAATTATCTCTGGATCATTTCTGTCTTGTACAGATTTCTGAGTTAACCAAACTAATTGTGGCATCCAAACCTTCTACCTGCATTCTGGATCCCATCCCAACCAAGTTGCTAAAGGAAGTCTTTCCTTTGATTAACACTTACCTACTAGATCTGATTAATTCATCGCTATTGGCAGGATATGTACCTCAGTCCTTTAAGACTGCAGTAATAAAACCTTTACTTAAAAAACCTACTCTTGACTCAGGAGAATTAGCTAATTATAGACCGATATCCAACCTCCCGTTTATGTCTAAAATTCTTGAGAAAACAGTTTCAGCTCAACTTTGTGCCCATCTGAGCAGAAATAATCTGTTTGAAAAGTTTCAGTCTGGTTTTAGAGCTCATCATAGCACAGAGACGGCACTGGTGAAGGTTACTAATGATCTTCTCATGGCTTCAGATAAAGGACTCCTGTCCATACTTGTCCTGTTAGATCTCAGTGCTGCATTCGACACCATTGATCACAACATTCTGCTACAGAGACTTGAACATGTTATTGGAATTAGCGGAACTGCATTAGATTGGTTCAAGTCATACTTATCTGATAGATTTCAGTTTGTTAATGTCAACAACGAGTCTTCATCACACACCAGAGTAACTCATGGAGTTCCCCAGGGTTCTGTGCTCGGACCAATTCTCTTCACATTAAATATGCTTCCTTTGGGCAATATCATCAGACAACATGGCATAAATGTTCATTGTTATGCAGACGACACTCAGATATACTTACCTATGAAGCCTGATGAAACCAATCAGTTTGTTAGATTACAAAGATGTCTTAGTGACATAAAGACCTGGATGACCCTGAACTTTCTGCTTCTAAATTCAGACAAGACCGAGGTTATAGTCTTTGGACCCGAAAAACTCAGGACTAAATTATCTAGCTTTATAGTTGATCTGGATGGCATTAATTTGGCTTCCAGCACCACAGTGAAGAATCTTGGAGTCATTTTTGACCAGGATTTGTCTTTTAACTCCCATATAAAACAGGTTTCTAGAACCGCCTTCTTTCACCTACGTAATATTGCTAAAATTAGGAACATCCTATCTCAGGACGATGCAGAAAAACTAGTCCATGCTTTTGTTACTTCCAGATTGGATTACTGTAATTCCCTATTATTGGGCTGCCCCAAATATGCCTGAAAAGTCTCCAGCTGATACAGAATGCTGCAGCTAGGGTTCTGACTAGAACCAGCAGGAGAGATCATATTTCTCCAGTTCTAGCTTCTCTTCATTGGCTCCCTGTTAAATCCAGGATAGAATTTAAAATTCTTCTTCTCACATATAAAGCTCTCCATGACCAAGCTCCATTATATATTAGAGATCTCATAGTTCCATATATTCCAAGCAGGGCACTTCGCTCTCAGACTGCAGGTCTTTTGGTAGTTCCAAGGGTCTCTAAGAGTAAAATGGGAGGCAGAGCGTTTGGCTATCAAGCCCCCCTATTATGGAATCAGTTACCAATTCAGGTTCGGGAGGCAGACACCCTCTCTACCTTTAAGATTAGGCTGAAAACCTTCCTTTTTGATAAGTCTTATAGTTAGGGATAGTTAGCCTTCCCTTAGTTAAGCTGCTATAGGTTTAGACTGCTGCGGGACGTTCATGATGCACTGGGCTCTTCCTCTCCCATCATCTCTGCTTCTCCATGTAGAAACCTGTGACAGTTTTGCATCATTAACTGCGTCTCCTCACTCAGCAGATCTGGCTGGATAACGTTGCAGTGTTTGTTGGTCTCCCTTTCTGTCTTCTCCCCCCCAGCCGGTCGAGGCAGATGGCTGCCCTACCTGAGCCGGGTTCTGCCGGAGGTTTTTCCTCCCTGTTAAAAGGGTGTTTTCCTTCCCACTGTCGCCACCCCTCCGTGCTTGCTCAGGATGGGGGATTGGACCGGGTCAAGTCAAGATTCGATCCAATCTGTTGGTTTCCTTAACTAGGCTATTATGAATCTGACCTGAATTTTTTCTGTCTGTTTAAGCGCCCTGAGGTGACACTGTCATGAATGGACGCTATACAAATAAAGTTGAATTAATTTTTTTTTTTTTTACTTATTTTAAGAGTGGCCAAGATTTTTTTGCTTGTAAGTTCTTGTAATAAGCAAAAAAATCTGGCCATGGGACAAGCAAAATTTTCTTGAAAAGATTTCTTGAAATAAGATGCATTGCCTTAAAACAAGATCTTATATCTTACTGAAATGTTTCTCTTTAAGTAATTTTGTCTTATTTTGAGTGAATGACTGTTCCTGGCCATGGTTTTATTTGACCTTCATTTCACCATAGAAAGACAGGAAACTAATCTTACCTTCTGGTACTGGCTGTTTTTGGGCCACAGACTGACCACTGGTCCTCTGTCCATCATCTTCTGAATGTCTGACATGTTGATATGTTGATCCAGCTCTATGACCTTCTCCATCCACTGGATCCTGGTCATACCATGGTCTGAAAACAGCAGCACATTCAGCTGCTTCACCATGTTTAAGTCCTGCAACACAACAGATGGCTGTAAGCCACCAGAAGGAGAGCTGGGACCTGATCATGGAAGGCAGACGGAGGGTTTTTACTTTCATTTTGTTGGTCAGTGTCTGCATGGCCGAATCCAGCTGTTGGACGGCTGCTCTGACCTGAGGGGAGTCTGGACCGAAGTGATGACCCTCCACATCGATTTTCTCATAGTACACCGCCGCCATGTCGGCTTGGCCTGACCTGAGTAAACACAAGCACACCTTAGTGTCTCTGCATCATCAAGCCTCCTCCAGCAGCTGAGTGCAACTTTAACTGAAGACCAGCAGAAACCAGCACATGCAGGATGAGATTCTGATCTGTGCTCACATCTCGCTGACTCATCCTTTTCACTTCTGTTCAGTCACAACATTTTCTAGCTCCGTTAGCATGATAAACATCTTCTACCGCTGCTGGATTCAGACCAAGATTTATTCATCATTCTGGTCAGGAGGTCCAGATCTAGAATCTGATGTCAAGAGATCTGGATTCAGAGTCTGGAGTCCAGATCCATGGTTGGATCTGATCCATGGTCAGATCCGAGATCAAGAGGTCCAGATCTACAGTAGGAGCCACATAGAAGTTCCCATCCCATTCAGTGGCTATTCAGCTGACAGTGTAGACTTTCCACCAATCGGATCGGCTTATTCAGATCGGCCAACATTTCACATCGTTTTCAAATTTTCTGATCGGCCCTTAACTATTTATTCACCGATCCAATCAATGACGTCATTGTCATTTTGAATCTGCTCTGGTAAAACTCATTCACACCGATTAAACTTAAAAAACAAACAAACAAACAAAGACATGTCTCACTAGTATGTGTTTTGTCTTTGTGGCGTTTTTGTCGTAAGCTCTGTCACTGTGCTGGACATTTAAATTTTTATAATCCAGAATATGCCACACATAAAGGATGGCAACGTCAGTTGCAAACAAGGTTAGCAAACATGTCGGCGGTCTGGAGACCTATTATTTACAGTCTTTGATGAAGATGCGTGACAAACACTCTTGCTGCAACAATTAGCAACAGTTTAAGGTAAACTGTAGTTTGCGGAAATGCACAGGAAATGCACTGTGTCCTTTCAGTCAAAGAGCTCTGTAGTCCTCCTAGCATAGACCTCCAGTATTGAGCGTTTCGGCCGCCGCATGCTCCTCATGTGCTGCAGCAAGTATGTGCACAGACGCTCCTAACGCATGCGTCCACAGCAAATATATTCCAGCCCTACTGTGGCAATACCGGACTAAATGAGCCGCACTGGGGTGTTAAATCTCACGTCGATGCCTTCTGAGGGAACACAGTCACTCGATTAGTTTGAGCACTGATATTTGGTCATCAGATATGAGCCCCAACTTTTGAAGGAGCATTACTGCCTTCATTTGCACGACTGTGACTGTAAATAATTTCAGTTATATGACTGTTTAAGTTGAGTTTATTATTTTTGCCACTGCCTCAAATTATTTTGGTTTGTCCTGATTAAACCTGAATTCCCATTAGAGGTTATTGATGTTAAACCTTTTCATCTCAGTCAGTTCAGGACAAAAAATGTAAAAAAAAAAAAAAAGAAAAGAAAATCCATACTCTGTAAACTGTACAAATACGGGAAAATGAGTTATTTAAACAGATACATTTGCTTTCTCACATGATCAGATTGTTTTTTAAAACTTTCTGAACGACGATTGGCCCCGAAAATTGTCCAGCACATAGTGACAGAGCTCACGACAAAAACGCCATGAAGACATAAAACACATACTAGTGAAGTGGCACATTTGGACAGAGAGGTTCTAAAAGCCCTTTCAGATAGAACGTGGCAAGCGCAGGCTGACGGCAGCAAACCCATTCATTGTGTATGTGGTACCGGCGTGCAAGGTGGGCGCATGCCGCCGCGGTGGCGCTGACACTGCTGCGCTCGAATTGAAAATTTTTCAATTCAGGCGCTGCACGCTGTGACGACATCCTAGCACGTCCAATAGGAGAGGCCAGTTCAGGGAAAAAAAGTGGTCCTTGGTCAGCCTGAAGTTAACCTGGAAGAGGTCTGTGTGAAAGACTGCAGCTCCCGGACGAACCTGAACTCCCCCAAATTCGGCCTTGTTATCAGGATCAGGTGGACCCCCACCCTTTTATTTGCTGCAGATCTCCTCCTCCTCCTCAGGAGAAAAGCTTTTAGCTGCGACGATGAGAGCTACATCTCTCACAACGAAGCGCGCCGGGGAGAAAACACTTCCTGGTCTGTCGCTTAGCAACGTGTGCCTGACGTGTTTGCTGCCTCTGTGCTCTTTCGCCGACTCTGCGCCCTACCCCGCGGTGAACTCAGCGAAAAACGCGTTCTATCTGAAAGGGCCATAAAAACGCAGTTCCTATAACTTCGCCTTCCCGAGTTTAGTTATAGGAACTACCCTTCGCCTTCAGTGTGCATTCGCACATGAGGGAGGACGTTGTTAGGGACCATGTGTGAAGCAATTGTCGCGACAGTGACAAATTTATGCCCCAACAGATCTAGTACAGAACTGAGGTTTCGCATCTCTTTTATTCAAAGCTATTATAAAAGCTAACTTACCAGCTTTTCCTCCCTTTCCCTTGTTTACCTTTTGTTGAAGTGCGCCTGGAACTTTAGTGGCCGGTTTGACGACTAAAGTGTCCGGGCGGCAGCCGCAGATTCTACTGCTGTACTGTGCAGCTGTGTTTGGTCATCAAATTAATATGAAAATAATTGCTTTTGGACGTTTCAAAATAGTTAGCGATTCGGGATGTGCACCATTGCGACTGATTCAATAATGAATTGGTACACCCCTATTGTAATAGTTCTTATCGTAATTACGATCTCGGTTAACAGGTTAACAGCTGTGAGACTTTTTAAATATGGCTGGGCTGGAAGAAGCAGAGCTCACGTAGGGGCGCGGCTTGCCGGTTCTACCAATCACCAAACACCTACGTATTTCAGTTCCTATGGAACCCTGAAAAGACCCTGCCTCGGAGTGGAAGCTAAAAAGGTTATAGGAACTGTGGTCACGTCAGTGAAGAAACCAGCAGATCCCCTTCCTGACAGGCTCATGAGGGTTAAGCATCTCTGTTAACTAAGCAGCAATGGGGACTCCACTCTTCAGGTGGATCCTCTGTGTTGTGACTGCAGTGTGTTTTGTCCTCTGGTACCGACACCACGAGTCCCTGTCCACTCACCACACCAGAAGATGGACCGGTGGTGTGACCCACAGTGGCTGGACGTGGAACCCAAAACATCCATATGAAATCAACACCTGGTACCGGTATGTTATTCACTATACAAAAGAAACTAATTCTACAGGCTGCTATGTCTGCTCCAAACTGCCGCCCTCTTCAACTCAAGTCCACCTGGAGGCCAGATGGATGAATGTCACTGAGGTCAAGTGCATGGCCACCATGGCTGGGATGGGCTACCAGCACAGGCAGGTCATTGAAAATGATACTGCCCTTCAAAGCCCAGGACTAGCAAACGGCACCTGTGACAAGATGTTTTGGGCCAACCTGAATGTTACTGTTGCAGGCCCACCTGCTCCACAGGTGGCATACCTTAAAAAGGAGCAGTCTCAGAAGTACACCCGCTATGCCCAAGGTAACCACACCCACATGTGCGACAAAGACGATTGCCCCAAAGAAGGAAATTGAATGGGGGCTTTGAACGTCACAACTGACTGTACTGAAGGTAGGGCTCTTTCCTCTGGGAGGGCTCCCCAACAAATCTCAGCTCACCTTCAAACAGCACCTACTTCATCCAAAATGGCTGGTGGCTGTGTGGCCATATTGCGTACTCCATGCTGCCTGTGAACTGAATTGGTGTTTGTGCACCGGTGTGGGTGTCTGACCACACTTATAAGATCTACCTGCAACACCAAGAACACCAACGTTTACGAAGAGCTATGCCAGACTTCAAACCTCACGACTCCATTTGGGGCTCTGATGTCCCGGACAAGCACAAGATCTGGAGCATCGGTGGAAAAGTCACTCCTTCTCTCTTCCCTTGGGAAAAGTAGGTAAACACTCTCTGTACTCTGAACTTTAGGTTTCACTCATTTGTAAATCTGTCCATTGAAATAAATGAAGGGTAAAATAAAGAAATTGAGGCCCTCAGATTGATGACACTGCAGAACAGAATTGTGTTACCCCGGCTTTACACCTGGTCCGTGACATGAGCGCAGCACAGCGACGCAACATGCGCACAGGATTGTGCCCATGTAATCAATGGTTTGAAACATATTGATCACGCCGTGGCGCGTGAGTGGTCCGTCGTCGCTCCGGCGTGCCGCGCCGCTGCGCTACAGATACGCGCCAGCTCTATTTTAGACGCTCTACGCAATGACACCGTGTAAATATCAGTAGTTCAGATCGAACCAGACAGGAAGTCAGACACAGGTTCAGTGTAAAATATCCGGTAACTTCCTAAACAAAAGCCACTGTGCAGCTTTTAAACTGCTGAACTACCTGAACATGCCAGCATCTCCGTGTCCACAAGGTTACAGTGAAATAGAAACCAAGACGCATGACCATGTGGACAAAATGAACCATTTGGTCCTCTCGTGATTCCGTGATGTCACGAATCTAACAACAGCGGGTGCGCTCGCGGGTGCGCTGCGCGGCTGCACAGTGAACGGTGTAAATGCTCGCGCCGAGGAAGTCGCAGCAAAGCCGCTGCGCTCACGTCACGGACCAGGTGTAAAGCCGGGGTTAGACTTGCTTACTGCAGCCCAAGGTGGCGTTTGCTGTGTTATTCTGACTTCCTGTTGTACGTACATACCTGGAGAAAATGACACACATTGATGAAGCTATGTCTGCCTTAAAAAGTCTGCAAACTGCTATGAATAATGATGGTCGCCCAGAGTCTTGGGATTTTCTCTCTTGGCTGACGAGCAGCTCCTGGTGGCAATTATGGCTAAAGGAAGCTACATCGCTGATTGCAATTTTGATCCTTTTCTGTTTGTATCCTGTATCATTCCTTGTGTCAAATCAATGATTTCACGTGCCATGTCTCAAACTATAATCCAATTGCAACTTCAGCTATTAGCTCAGAAGGACTGACTATGATCCACTCCCACAGTGATGACGTTGCGTGAAAACACCTACTGATGATTCAGTTATCAAAAATGTTACCAAACAGGTGATAGCCTGATGATATTTAAGGTTTCTTTTTATACAATTTTGTATATACATGTCTCAATTTGCTATTTTGTAGTCAGCACACCTCATTTGATAAACAGGAGGGAAATGTGTGCTGGTCTGCACCTGTCACTGAATTCTCTGCTCTCTGCAGGACATCAAAGCATAGATCTTGTATACTTCTCTTCACAAGCTTATCACTCCCTTCTAATGAATGTCAACTTGACCTCACCTATGTTTAATAAAACAGGCCTCTGCACACAGAAGTTTGGAGAGCGTTATTATCTCTACCTGTATCAGCAGCTTAAGAGAAGCACGCTCTCCACTTCTGCAGAAGCTGTAAAAGACTGTCGTGTCTGATGTGTGGTTCTTTATAATTAATGTTAGTAGTAAAATAGAAAAATCTCCAACACCACCGCTCACACTGTATGTATACAGGACACGTTAGACTTTGTGACTGGGAAAACAACATTAAAATGTTACCACATCCCTGTTTCCATGCTCCCTATATATTTTCAGCTTTTATTAACAAAGTGGATACTAGAACCAGCTGCAGGCATCTTTGTGGATTAAAAAGAAAGAAAAGATAAAAAAGAGAGAAAAGCAAACATGGGGCGGGTCACGGCAAGTTAAAGTATTTTATTTTTCTTTTGTGGGCATAAAGACTGTTTTACTGTTTTTAATTAAGGCTATAAGGGCGGACTCACGGACGTGAATGTGCATGTCTGCAGACAGGATAGAAAAGCAGCCACTTCCGATCTGAAAAATAAAGTAGATGGTGTAAAAACCTAAGCACCTTGCTCAATACAAGGAAAAATTCAATCAATAATCTAATAATAAGCTGATCAATTTTATCTGACGTTTTTCTGATTTAGCAAACTCCTGCAAAGCTGAAACCCAGCCATCAGAGGCAGGTGACATGCGTTTGTTACTATATGGGTTTGTTGCTTCTTTTTTGTCTTAAATATATATATATATATATTTTTTTTTTTTTACTTGTCCTGTCCAGCATCGAAGCAAGCAGAATGGAAATCTGATTGCTTTATTCTGTTGAACAGTTTTGCTTTACCAAGTGGAGCTTTATGAACATAAGGCTCCACTTGATATCCTGTTTATTCATTTTATTTCTTTAATTAAACATATTACACCATTCCATATCATACTGCTGGGCCTGACAAGGGAGAAATGAAAGTTAACAGAGGTAATGATAGAAAGTGGAACAGAGAGAAAGGAGTGAGGAAGAGGAAGAGAGAGGAGAGAAAACATGAATCCACTTACACAGTTCACTGGTGCATCTGTACAGAAATCCCTAAACAACATTCCAAGGTCTCTGTTGGAAAACAAAACAAGCAATCCCCTACAGGAGGACCTGCAGGATGCTTAAATATCCTCAGATCATACAAACACACGCAGAACTACGCAGAGAAGAGGTACAACCTAGTCAGCGCAATGGGAAGTTTAGTTTAGTTTAGTTTATTTTAAAGGGACAGTGTACAATAAACATTAGTCTTAAAAAGAAAAGATGTTTTGTACCAGAGTTATCATTCATTCATTTTCTGTACCGCTTATCCAGTTCAGGGTCGCGGGGGTTGCTGGAGCCTATCCCAGCTATTATCAGGCGAGAGGCGGGGTACACCCTAGACAGGTTGCCAGTCTGTCGCAGGGCCAACACAGAGAGACAGACAACCACTCACACTCACATTCATTGAGACAATTTAGAGTGTTCAATTAACCTAACATGCACGTCTTTGGACGGTGGGAGGAAGCCGGAGTACCCCGAGAGAACCCACGGGGAAATCATGCACAAACTCCACACAGGAAGGCTTCGGTTGGAATTGTTCGAACCCCCTCCCCAGCTGGGAATCGAACCAGCGACCTTCTTACTGTGAGGGCTGCGGTGCTAACCACCACACCACCGTGTAGCCCCTGTACCAGTGTCAGCTATTGCTAATTTCCATCTGTTGTCCCTGGGCAGGTACACACATTTAAAAACACATTACATAACAAACTACAATTTATCTAAAATACAAAAAATACTGTAAATATGAGATATACAGCCGGTCATCAAAATGTTTGCAGATTAACAAAACTGATATTATCACATACAAAAAAACTACAATTGGTCTAAAATAAAAAGATACTTTGAATATAAAATATACAGATAGTCATAAAAATATTTGCAAATTAACTTGACTGATGCTGACACAGTTGGTGTGCAAGAATATACTTCTTCAGATTAGTAGAGAACAGGTTTATGTCTACAGCCAGTTTCAGACTCTCTGGGAGCTGATTCCACTGTCTGATGATCTTAAAAGAAAAAGCTGTTTGTGCAAAGGTAGATGATCTTTGTGGAACGGCACAATTTCTGTGAGTCGTGGAGCGAGATGTTCGGGTTGTTTGGTTAGAATAAAGTTTGATGAATTGTTTCAGTGGGGGTGGAGCAATATTATTGATGATTTTAAAGACTGTTCTTAAACTTGTGTAGCAGATTAAATTATCAAAACTTAGGATTTTGTATTTGCTGAGGATGTTACAGTGATGATAACGGAGAGGTTTTTTATCAAGTATCTTCAGGGCCTGATTATAAAGTGATCTCAGAGGTTTGAGTGCTGTCTCATTGGCCTGGGACCAACAGGACAAACAGTAGGTGATGTGAGGAATGATCATGGCATTTAAGTAAGTAAAAGATGCTTCAGTTGTTAAGCATTTTCTGATGTGTCTGAATCCTGATAAGTTATGTCTAACTGAATTACAGAGTCTTTTAATGTGTTTTTTAAAGCTCAGGGTTTGATCAAAGCAAGTGCCTAAATATTTTATCTCTGTTACGATGTTTATTTTTTCCCATTTACATAAATGTTAGGCATTTCTTTAATTTTGTTTGTCCTGGAAAAATACATTCCTACTGTTTTTTTAATGTTTAATGTTAGGCATGAGGAATTTAGCCAGTTACTTATCTTGTCCATTGCTAATGATAACTTAAGTGCCACTTGGTCCACCTCCTTTCCATGTACCCAGATAACAACATCATCTGCGTACATGATGATGTCAACACCTTTGCACACAGCAGGAAGATCATTGTCACAGTGTCAACATGCATAATAAAGGGTCTCCATGGTGATGCAGTCATGCAGATGCAGCCTCGTCTCTGCAAGGAGGAGGAAGCCCGCAAGGCTCACGACCCAGGCCCCCAGCAGCCACCCAGAGGCCCAGATCCCAGCCAACCCCCCCCCCCAAAGAATAGACATGCATCCCCCGAAGGGCGGCAAAAGGCGGCCCCAGCCGGAGCCCCCCGTGGTCTGGGGGCCCAGGCCCCAGCAGACCAAGACAAGCAGCTGCCGACCCCACCGGGCGCCCCCCGGGGCAGGCCAGCCCCCACCCCAACGGCCCTGCCCCACACACCTGACACCAGGGCGCCACCACCTCTACCACCCCCTACCCCACCACCACGCTCACACACACACTCCCCACACACCTACCCCAACACCCCCATGGACCCCCCCCCCACACACACATACACCCACCCACTCCGCTCTCCGACCTTACATACCCACACTCACTCCCTCCCTCCACCCCCAATACTCTCCTCCCTCTACCGTCCACACCTACCCCCACCTCCTCATACCCTCTAACACACACATGCACTCCCCCCCACATAACTGCACCAACCCCCTCCCTACCCCCCCACACATACGCCCCCACCTCCCTATACCCCCAATACCCCATACAGTCCCCCCCTTACATGTCCAGCCCCGCCCATCCCTCTGACCTATCACACTCCCGCCCTTCCTTCCTTCAGCCCCTCATGACCATCCCTACTAGACACTCACGAGCATGCCACTCCTTCCTCCATCCCCCCTTTCCTCCAACCACTTACCCAAATATGTCTTAAATATTGAGTTCAATTTTTTGTACTGAATTTATAGTTTTCATATCAAATAGTACTGATATTTTGTTTAGTGAAGCGTGTGTGGTTGTCTCTCTGTGTTGGCTTGTACAACAGACTAGTACCTGTCCAGGTGTACCTGCCTCTCGCCTGCAGCTGATGGCTCTAGAAACCCCCACAACCCTGAACTGGACAAGCTGGACAGAAAATGAATATATCAATCCATATAGGGCTATCACGGTGAATGAATTTCCACAGCGGTGTGGCAGGGTGTCCCAACAGCGAGCATGAACTTCCACTGCAACTTTGGGGGAAATAAGATATCATGATCTTTCAAAATTACGCAAATTATCCTGGTTTTAGTGCGGGCTAAATACGCTTAATGTCAAGTATGCTGCTGCCTTTTAACGCTTTCTTTAATGTTACACGTAGAACGCATGGTGGGAATGGTGCAACAAATACCCCTTTTCTCATTCATTAAGAAAATTAAAGATTATAGCTGTGGTTGGCTCCCTGGCCCGCAAGATAACTTTTTTTCTTGTCTGCAAAAGTTGGCTGTGTTTGTTGGCGGCTGGTGACTTAAAAAAAAAGGATGGGGTGCAGTTTTTTTTCTTTTTTTTTTTGTACCGCACTGATGCGGCTCTCATTTCCTCCAAAGTTTCCTTTCCTTTTATAAAATGAAAATTTCCAACTCCACATCTGTGATGTCTCCAGACAGCGCTGATTCAACATTTCATGCTTATTTGTATGAAGCATTTTCACAGTAGTTAGGCTACCATTAATTGTTTATGGAGCTGAAGTGATCATAACTTTAGTTAGAATTTATTCATTTATTTATTTTTGAAACTGTCTGCTGTTTTTCCAGTAGTTCCATAATCGGATCTGTTTCTGTCAGGCAGCACTTTGAGGGTCATGTTCTTTGATTTTTCAAGTGCCTTTAATACTATTCAGCCTGCTTTGCTATGTCAGAAGCTCCATAACTTCCAGGTGGATCCTCCACAACCACCTGGATTTACGACTACCTAACAAACAGACCACAGTTTGTGATCTCTCACCATTCCTCTTCACACTGTACACCTCAGACTTCCAGTATAACTCTGATCCTGTCATCTGCAGAAATACTCTGATGACTCTGCAGTTGTGGGGTGTATCAGTGATGGACAAGAAGCTGAGTACAGGGAACTGGTCAGTCAGTTTGTGAAATGGTAACAATCAGCTCATCTTAAATACCAGCAAGACTAAAGAGATGATTGTTGACTTCAGGAGGAGCAAGAATAAGCAGCATAGTCCTGTCTACATCCTGGAAGAGGAGGTGGAGAACTACAAATACCTTGGAGTTCAGCTGGACAACAGACTCGATTGGAAATGCAACTGTGACTACATCTACAAGAAAGGTCAGAGCAGACTCTACTTCTTAAGGAAGCTGAGATCATTCAACGTCTGCACCAAGATGTTGCAGATCTTCTACAAGTCTGTTGTGGAAAGTGCAATCAGCTTTGCAGCATCTGCTGGAGCAGCAGCATCAGAATCAGAGACTTGAAGAAACTAAACAAGCTGATCAAGAAAGCTGGTTCTGTCCTGGAGATAACTCTGGAGCCGCTGGAGCTGATCGTTCAAAAAAGAATGCTGCACAAGCTGATGAAGATGATGGAGGATTCTTCCCATCCTCTCCACAACACGGTGAAGAATCAACAGAGTGTGTTCAGTGGGAGGCTGCGTCCAGGGCCGCCTTAACCTACTGGTAGGCCCCTGGGCTGAGAAGTTTTGTAGGCCCTGTGCTGTCCTCCAAATTTACTCAATTTTTCTCTTTTTTTTAAAAAAAGAGCCTCATTATAGAAAATACTATCTAAGGCTGTTCCGAAGGTTTCGTTTTTAGTTTGGCATGACATTGATGTTTCAATAATGTGAGCAGAATGAATAATAATAATATAAAATCTGTAATAAATAATAATAAAATATAAATAAATCATTGCCGCAACAAATCAAACTAGACTTTAAGAAAGGATCAAACTGGCTGATTAGTCTATGCTGCTCAAATAACCTGTGGTTCACTCATGAAAGCTATCAAGTCCACATTCAGTAAAATATTTCACACCTACAGCCCCCCCCCCTTCTATAGAACCTGTGTCCAGTATTCACATCGGTCATTTAACTGTTTCTCTGGTTTTGAGTCTGCTGTTCCACAGTCGGCTGCTGGATTAATATAAGCAATCCTGGTTTTTCTGGGGACATCACTGTCATTCATTCATTTTCTGCACCGCAGCAGGGTCGAGGGGGGCTGGAGTCCATCTATTATCAGAGGCAGGTACACTTTGACAGGTCACCAGTCTGTCGCTGTGGATGTCACTGCCTTCTGCTAAATGACAGACATGGTCACCTTCCCTTAGTTAAAAGCTCTTATCATGGAACAAATATGCTGCAAATAAGAGGAGCTGCACATGGATGCAGCTCCTCTTACATGCATGTGCTTAAAATAACGACAGTTTCAACATTTCTTCACGTTACTCCTGATCATGATGAGATCATTCCTTGTCATGACTGTGTTCATTAACGTAAAATGAGTTTTATTTCAATCAGATAAGAGGTAATTGTGAGAGTATTGATCTTATGAACATAAATGTAAAGTGTCACTCTAGGGACACACTGCATGCAGAAGCATGACGAAGCGCAACAGTTTCATTCTGGTGCCCTTGTTAACAGACAGTGTCAACCACATCATGCGCTGCGTGGTGCACTGCGGCGTGCGGGGCCAAAATCGGTGCACGCCGCGGAGCGATCGTTTCAGCTTCTGTTTTATTTTCTGCATGAGCCACGGCCGAATTTGTCAAGCCAGGCAGGAAAATAAGCAGGAACATGAGACAAATCTATCAAAATAAAACCATTTTCAAAGTAAAAACACTCAGATAAGCTTTAAAACCCAATCTCTTTTTAAAGGCAGGGTGGATGATGTTTTCCAGGAGCATTTTTTACTTTATTGCTTAAAGTCTTCTTCACACCCCAATTGCAAACAATTAATTAAATGTTCTGACACAAAAAATAAAAAAAATGAATCACCTGTGGAACGTCCAGGACTGGAAAAACCCCATCCAATGAAATAAATTTCATTGGATGGGGTCTGGAACGGCCTGTGCTGATTGATTGAATGATTATTATGTCCATCAAACTCGACTGCCGTTTGTAGCGCACGCACGATCCTCGCACGCACGTTCTCTCAACTCGCCGTGAGCATCTCACAGTGCAGATGTACCGAGACAACATGGCTGCTCACTGCTCTCATCTATGCTGCTGTTTGCTCTTCAAAAGAAAAGACGTGTGGATGAAGTCATGGAGGTGTTGGTGTTTGCAGTGAGGATGTTTTACGCCGCAGAAGAAGTTGGAGGTGAGATAATTATCACTTTTAAGAAACGTGGTTTCTGCTGTTTACTTGGAAGCTAACAAGCTAACCACTTGGCTGTTTTCGGTTATCTTCATCAATAACCATGAGCGCACGTGTTCCTGTCCTCTGGAGGCGTGGTTTCGGGGGTGGTGTACTTTTTCAAATGTAGCTTGCTTGAACAGTTTTTCCAGGATCCCTTACCCTACCTTTAATAGATCTAATTATATGGCAATCATGTCTTCATCTTTATTTGAAAATATTGAGGATTCGCACACAGAAATGTCGGCTTTCTGCTCGTAAATAGTATGAAACAGAACAGGGGATGGACCCATTGTGGAATTATCAGCTGTAGAAGTACAGCAGAGAAGCAGGACTGCCTGCTGGCTGTGCGCGTCTGATGTGGACAGAATGAAGAAAATCGGAGCGCTGTCACATGCAGTGTGTCGCATGCAGTGTGTCGCATGCAGTGTGTCCCCTGCGTCAGACTCTGGCATGCCAGTAATCTTTCTCTGACTTGATTGTATGTTTCTACACATCAACATGAGACCATATCTTGTTTGAGTGATGTGAACCCAAGGCTTGACCATCGTGCAGACTTTGCCACCATGCAAGGCTCTCTGTCTGTTTGACGCTCTCCGTTTCACAAAGCGATATCTGTTCATTCTTTGGCAATAAATTTTCCTCCTCAAACAGCCTTGGTATTTCTTATAAAAAAAAACACGAACTGGATATTTGGCTGCTTCAACAAAATGTGTTGTACCCCATTAACCCCCAAGTTATTCCACTCAGATAAATATGAAGTATAACTGTAGGTTATGCCAACACATGGGCAGAATTTTCATAAATCCCCATAATTCAATTTGGATTTGCTTTATTTTAAGACACAATACAAGGACTTACTGGTGCGTATCATAATTTCCTCATGCCACCTTTGCACTTCCCCCTCATGTTATCCCTTTTACACCTATATAGTAAGAGTCCGCCTGGTCCTCTTTCTCTTTATTTAGCTATAAATCTCTCAAAAATTGCCTTAAGTGTGAAATCTTTTGCTCCTTTTTTCAGGATAAGTATACCTTTCAACATCTCTTGTGAAATAGTCATTTTTTATATGATATAGATTTATAAAATATGTGAAATAACAAAATAAAATTGAAAAATGGATTTGTATTGTCAGATGGACAGGTCCAAAGGTTTTGAGATGACAAAAAATTTTATTTTGACTATAATACTGTACATCAACACAGGCAGTTTTGTTTGCCTGGATAATGATATTTAATCACGACTGCTTTTTAAAGTCCAGTAATAACCACGCGTTTTTATAAAGCTTGGTATTCTGTGGAGCTGTTTCTGTCTAGTTGAAGGTAGAGTACAACTCCACACTTCTTACACACTGCTTCCTTGTTTGATGGCTCCTCATCAGAAGATTCTCTAAAATTGTAGACAAAAAATATAAATAAAAAATGAAAATGGTCAATAAATAGTAAATGTGTATATCAGTAACAGAAGAAATGTAAATATATTTAGTGTGTTTGACAAGTTTTAGCCAAAAGAAACCCATTTATTTCTAGTCCTAAATACACAATAGAAAGAAAAATGAGTGACAGAAAAGACAGTAAAGCTATGTATTTACATTATCACTGCTTATTAGCAATAATAAAGCTGTTTGAAGAGAAGCTGATCATAAAGATTCTGCTTGGGATTGAAAATGATTGGTGTACAAATCTGGGAACAAGTAACTGATGTGTAGAAGTGTTACTTACTGTTTTTGTCATGACAACACACCGCCTGTCTCCTCCTGTATCTCCATTAGCTCTTCCTTCACAAATCTTCCTTGTAGATTGCTGTGACATTTTTTCCTCAAAACATCACTCTCAAAACGTTGTACAAAAACCTGACACTTGCCACTCAACTTCCAAGAAAAAACTGAAAAATAAAAAACTACTTCCTACCATAAAAATACTTTAAGAATATTCCTAAATACTACCCAAACACTGCTAAAACACTTCTAAAACACTCAAAATCTGCACTCTTGATCATTTTCCATCTCTCCCCTGCTCCATTTTCTGTCCCTGCTACAAAACTCAACACAGAGCTGAAACCGTTGCTAAAAACCGTTAAGTGCATATCAGCGCAAAGCTACGGTTCTCAGCTTTCAGAATCCGTTGGAATTGCGTCGATAGCGCAAACGGTCGAAGAGCTACAGCAATTCAAAGAAAGTGTCATTTTCTGTCGCAGGTGAGAGGTCCGTCGTAAAAGGGTTATCCACGACCACCCAAACCCTTAATAATAATAGTAATGATAACAAGAAAAATAATAATAATAAATTGCATTTATTGGTGCCTTTCAGACCGTAAATACATATAAATAAACTGTAAAGAGTAAAAAAAATTAAGACCAAAAAATAGAACCCACAACAAAGAGCCCAGATAATTTTTGTATGATGTCAGAATGAACCTAAAATCCACGACAACCTTTCCAGGTTAACTTAATTAGACTTTCTCTAAACTTTTCACATGCACATGTACACTGTTCAATGGTTAAATATCTATTGGACATCATGCTGTTCTCCAAAAACCAAAAGTTGAATATCCCTAACTTTTTGTGAGTATTGTATTTATACCCCCATCTTTTAAAAAAAGTTTCCATTTCTTTTGTTTTGAATTCCTGACAAGGCAAAGCATTAAAGTTTTGTATAATTGAGATTGACATTTCGCAGACTGCTGTCCATTATGTTGCACCTTGACAGGTAAGACGTTTCTAACAGTGCAGGACAAGTTCATGTCACTGTACTCTGAACGGTCATTCAATGACTTGAGCAGATCTGCACAACGTTCAGCAACTTTTAGCCAGATAAGGGCAAATGCTGCAAGATCCTCCATCTTCGCAGTCTTCACGCAGGCAACCTTGTCTGTCTTGGCTGCGCTGCTTTCATGGTCTCCCCCAACAACTCGTGTGTCTGAGAGATGTAATTTCATTTGTGCCGCATGTCCACATGCAGCCCACTTCACAATTACATTGAAGTTGAATTTGACTTCATGGTCAGACAGCCATCAGACAGACGCAGTCGATCCGGGCGAGCGTGGTAGACTCTTCATAGTACCGCAGTGAAATTAATAATCAGCGTGAGAAACGGCATGTGTGGTGTGTAAAGTCATTCAAATGCGTGTGTCTCACACTCATTGCGTGAGACTTGAGAGCCCTGACAACAAATAAAGATTAAGTCTTGGAGGCGTTGACATTTGCAGTGTGGACTTTTTACACCGCAGACGGAGTGGTGAGTGGATTAAAGCTAAAAAAACGTGGTTTATCAGCTGTTTACTAGCAAGCTAACGAGCTATCCACTTGGCAGTTATCATTAACCTGCTCGTAAAACATCCCTGCACTCTGAGGCGTGGTTTCTGGTGGTGTGTTCTTTTTGTTTGTTTTTTTGTCGTTTGCTCGAACCGTTTTTCCAGCATTGCCAACCGTAGCTTTAATCGGTCTCTGACTGGGTACGTCACAGCTGCAAAAGCCTGATGCATTTTGGCTAGTTAGCACCATTTCCATGGGGGAGAGACAGCAGCAGCAAACAAAACAAAACAGAGTTGAGGTATTTTAGTTGCTTCTTTTGGAAATAATGGGACACTGGTGTTGCATCAAAGGATGCAATAGTAATTTCAACTGGAAAACAGTAGACAGTGGTTTAGGCTTTTTCGCATTTCCCACTTGGAAAAGAAAATACGGACTGCAAACAGAGGACATAAAGAGACGCGGGGCTGCATGGGTCGCTGCAGTAAGAAGGAAAGACATCACGTTCCATAAAATATCTCCTCATGTACGTGTTTGCTCTCAGCACTTTCACAAAGGTAAATCCTATAAATATACACTAATAGAAATCAACACGCTGAAATGGTTTGCTTAAAAAGTTGCAGGAGTTTATGTAAAGCTAAAACATGCTGTGGAAGAGAAGCAGAAAGTGATATGTCTGTTTTGTTTGTTATTCTTTTTTTAGACCGCTGGAATTTAATTAACAATGCACTCTGTATATGATCATTTCTACTTAAAGTGAACACCCAAAACAACCAATTATGCTGCATAGGAATGATTTATGACTGTGTGAAGGAGCGATACGGCAGGTTTTTGCTCCCTGCTGCTGTTAGACTTTCCAATGAGCACATGTAAAGACTCATTACACCTGAACAACCTTCGTATCTCTGTTCATCGCTTCTGGATCATGTGTAATACTTTCTCACAGTTATGTGCAATCATTTCTTTTCTTTCTGCAAAGGTGTAAGTGCTTATCCCGTATACCAGATAGTTGGTTATATCCAGAGAAGTAGTTAGAGGTAGGAGTTCTGCGTCGGATCTCCAACTGTTAGCTCTCACTTGGTAAGGATCAATATTGTCTATGGAGGCCAATTTGGCAAAATATCATTCCCTGACAGCTTTGGAAAGTTTTTCAGGATAGGGTATCCGTTCAGTCTTCTTATTCTTTCACAGTTGTAGTACTGAAAATGCTCGCATGCAGCTCTCGCCTTTCATTTCCTGCAGTCTTGTTTTTCTTCCGCTCCCCACGAAAATGGCACGAGGGGGCGTATCAGTCACGTGACTGACAAAGAATGATTTCTGACCATGAAAACGAAAACAACACCAAACATAAACAGTGTCCTCTGTGACTAAAGTTTCTAACCTCTGATCAGCATCCTGAACGAGGGTCTCCAGGATGCAACTGCCTGTTTGGGATT
This sequence comes from Atherinomorus stipes, assembly GCA_023101725.1. Classification (NCBI taxonomy): domain Eukaryota; kingdom Metazoa; phylum Chordata; class Actinopteri; order Atheriniformes; family Atherinidae; genus Atherinomorus; species Atherinomorus stipes. The sequence goes on from JALJCO010014138.1 coordinate 160,098, forward strand.
TTAAAAGGAAATTCCCAGAGTGGTCATTCCATTATGAGTTTATAAAACAGTGATTACAAAGTTTGTGTATTGTGATGGAAATAAACATTCATGACAAAAGACTGAAGGAGTTCAGTCCCCCACCATCGTGTTTTAATGCTTCAACAGCGTAACGAGTCTTCTCATATCCGTCCTCTGTAGTCAGGAATGAAATGTAGCATCACATCGTGCTGCAGCCACGACATGAAATGAAAAATAAGTGACTGACAGGTGTGGGCGGGCTTTGGTCTCCTTACCGCAGGACACCCAGAGCGTCTGTGATGGAGCCTCTGAGGTCTTCCTCTGATGGGTTGTAGACATACTCCACACAGTATGTGGGACGGATGCCCAGAATCTCGACCTCGCAGCCTGGAAACACAGCAAGTTACTCCATGATTCATTTATCTGATCATCTGACGTTATGATGTGATGAGCTGCTCATATGATCATGTGACCACCGACGATCTGACCATAGACATACAGTATATAGAGTGACTGCTGGCCAGTAACGGGTACGTCTCCTAGGTGGTGATCGGGGGGCAGTCACAATACAAATATTTATCCAATCATTATTATAATAAGAAGGATAATGGCGGCAACTACGGTTGTGAATATTATCATTATAGTTAGTAATCGTAGAAATTAACGTAAAGAGCAACATTTTTATTTAAATTGTATGAGGTTAATTCATTAACATAGGTTCAGGAGCAGGACCACGCCTCAACCACACCTGCCTCCAATCTCACTAATCACCGAGCAGCCTTAAATACTCGCTCACCTCATCAACTCAGTTTCTCGTTCTCTCGACGACCTACCGACGTTCCAGCCGTTGCTGCGTTCGCTGCTTCTCATCATCTTCCTCGCCCGCCGGTGGCCCTCGTTCCCTCATTGCTCATCGTCCATTGTAACCGTTGTGGGCGGCTGCTCTCCTCGGACGACTAGTTTCCCAGCGCTCCAACCGCAGCCCGACGCCCCGCCTGTACTCCACGCATTTCGTGTCTTCACCTTTCGGTTCACGGATCGTCTCTCCTCCTCGCACGGTCGAGCCTCATGGCCGCCGGCTTCGCCGCTCTTCTCGCTCCTCGGACCCGCTGTCCTGCAGCCTCCACGCCGTTCGAGCGGCGCACCGCAGTCGGACCAGCTTCCCGGCCCGCGGCCGCCTTCTCTTGCCCAAACAGTTCCCGCCAGCGGTGCCAGGTCTTCGGCACTTCCTGCTCCTCCGGTCGGCTTCCTCCTGGCCGGTTTCTCGCAACGTCGCAGCCCCGCCTCTGCCGCCTGCAACACTCTGGGTTGTCTCTCCCGCACCTGCTCCGCCCGTCCTGGAGCTCTCTCGGCTCGTTTCCTTCTCTTTTCCTCCCGTTCGTCTCTTGCCGTCCCGGCGCTGTCCGACCGCTTCCGCTTCTTCTCGGCCTCGTTTCCTTTCTCCTGGTACTGGTTACACCGCGGCTCCTTACTCTCCTCCACACGTATCAGCGCCACCACAGCCGGTCCTCACCTGTCCTCTAGTGATGTGCCGTTCACGAACGATTCGTTCAATATGAACTAATCTTTTATATGACTCGGAGGTAATGAGTCCCCTCAAAGAGCGATTCGTTCATTTTCATGCACTGCGCTCTCTCGCCACAGGGCAGCAGCTGTAAGCTCAGCCAGCCAGCAGGACGACAGGAAACAGAAATGATTAGTTCATGACTCAACCAACTGTGTCGGTCCACAGGTATCGTTCTTTTGTGACAGTCAGGCTGCTCAGGCTGTGTGGTGAGGAGGAGCAAGCACTTTAGTTCGTTCATAATCTTTCATACGGATCAGTACAGATCTTTCTTTCGTTCATTTCGTTCATTTGTCACGTGAGAGCTGCGCTACGGTCATGGGGCTGTGGAGAGGAGACCAACGAGGAATGATGTCTGGTATCTTATGTTTATTCATCCGGCCCATAGCCGCTTCAGCTGTGGCTCTCATCAGTCCATCAGGGCCTCCACCCGCTCCAACCGCCGCCCAGCTTCTCGCCACGTTCTCTCGCACTGGGCAACGTGCTGCCCTGTACCACGGCCAGGCCTCCGCCTCGGACACAGCATCCACCCGCTCCAACCGCTGCTCGGCTTCTCGCCACGTTCTCTCGCACTGGGCCTCGTGCGGCCCTCTACCACAGACACGGCCTCGGACACGGCCTCCGCCCGCTCCGACCGCTGCTCAGCTTCTCGCCACGTTCTCTCACACTGGGCCTCGTGCGGCCCTCTACCACAGACACGGCCTCGGACACGGCCTCCGCCCGCTCCGACCGCTGCTCAGCTTCTCGCCATGTTCTCTCACACTGGGCCACGTGCTGCCCTTTACCATGGACACGGCCTCCGCCCGCCCCAACCGCTGCTCAGCTTCTCGCCACGATCTCTCGCACTGGGCAACGTGCTGCCCTCTACCGCGGACATGGCCTCCGCCTCGGACGCAGCCTCCGCCCACTCCAACCGCTGCTCAGCTTCTCGCCATGTTCTCTCACACTGGGCCACATGCTGCCCTTTACCATGGACACGGCCGTCACAGCCCTCAGATCACCACCTTCCCGATTCTATCTGGGTCCCATGTAGGGCTGAAAGATATATCGTTATCGTATCTATATTGAGATATGGACATTCAAGATATTAATATCGCTAAAGCAACTATATAAAAGATGTAGATTTCCCCTGCACTTGTCCTGCATATAAAGCTCTGGAAGTCACAAACAAAACTGCACTTTCCACCAAAGTACTTGGTTTTCAACAAACCCGTAGTCGTATCGTATCGATATTGAGATGTCTGGCATGAATATCGAGATATGAAATTTTGTCCATATCGTTCAGCCCTAGTCCCATGCCGTCTCTCCGCCATCTTTAGTCCAGGACTGGTGGCTGCTCGCTCCATCGCTCTCCCCGGCCCTCTGACGGCCTTTTGGCCACGCTCGCCGCCTCAGCGGCGCCTCTGTCGGCTGGTCTCCTCTGGCCCTCCACCAGTTCTGCGATGGCTCTTGCTAGCCTATTGGGCCTTTGCTTGCTCCAACCAGGGCACGCCTCCACGCCGAAGTCTCTCACGGTCTGCCATGCACGACCCTTGGCACGGTCTCCCACCACGGTCTCCTGGACTCTGGATCTCACTGCCTCGATTCACAGTGCATCTGTTGAGCCAGCCTCTCCAGCTCTCAGCCGCTTCAACGGTCGCTCACCCCGGTCTATTCACGCCCCCATCACGGCAATCGCTCGCACTCTCCGCTGCACATCCCTCAGCCACACGCCCGACTGGGCTGCCAGGTACCAGCCCTGCCTTTCTCCCCGGCTCCACCGTTCTCCCCTGCCATCGCCTGGGGCACTCTCCCACAATTAGCCTCCGCCTGTCCCGTCTGGCACACGCCAACGTGTCGCTTCCGCCTCTGCTCAGTCTTTCACGGAGCCTTTCTTTGCTCATTTCTTCCTTTCTTTCCTCCCTTCCGTCTCTGGTCGTCCCGGCACCGCCGACGGCCGCTCTCGCTTCTTCTCAGCTTCTGGTTCCTCATGTTTTCTTGGCTGCCGGCTCCGCCGCAGCCTCTTCTTTTCCTTCTTGCGTTCTGGTGCGGCCACAGCCCGTGCCCCCTCCTGCCCCTCTTCGGGGGCCCCAGCCCTTTCTGCCTTTTCTGGCTTTTCTGCCCTCTCCTCCTTTCGTTCTGGCTTATTTCTTCATTGTTCCCTCTCTGCCCCTCTCCCTGCTTCTGCCCCTTTTTTGTGCAAATTGCTTCTGGCTGTCCTGGGTCTCACAGCCGGCTACCGCCATGCCACCCATCCAGCCGCCCGTCTCTGCCCTGCATCCCGGTGGCTCCTGTCTCCTGGTTTTGGCGGGTCACTATGTTGACTTGGTGCTGTTATTGTACCCTTCTTTCGCTTTTGCTCAGCTGTCAGGGTCTCGCATGCCGCTCCCGAGACCGTCGCCTGACTTTGTGGCTCGGCATCTTACTTTTCTTTTGGGGATCACCCTCAACTCCTTTTCCTTTCAGACCTCCTTGCCTCTGGAAAAGGTCAAGCGCATCTCGAGTCTCCTCTCCAACTACGTGATGGTGGATGAATGCACACAACGGCAGCCCTCATGGGTCATCTCGCTTATGCCATGCGCATTGGCTCCAACTTCAAACTTCTCGATTCAACTTCGGTCTTGTGCTCTTTACCTGCAGTACCCCATCATTATAGCTGCCATTCTCTGGGGTCATAAATGGTCCTGAAGGTCAATCCTAATTCATTCTGACGATTCCACTGCAGTCAATGTCACCTACAAGGCCAGTCCCGTTCCCTTACGATCATACAGCCCATTCGCATACTCGTCTCGATCTCAGCACAGCATCAGTTCCTCCTCAGAGCTGCCTACATCCCGAGCCTCTTAACAAGTATACGCTCCGAATCAGACCAACACCAGACTCCAGTCCCTCCATTCACCAACCATCTTCAGTAAGATCACAATTCACTGTCTGTTGCCTCAAGTGAAGCCATCCTTGACAATCTCGCTCCAGGCATACTCTCAGCCTACCTCACCTGCTGGAACAGTTTCAAAACGTATCATTCTGTCTATTAACTCGCTTCCCTCAGTTTGACATTACCACACTTTACAGTTACATCGCCTGTATTTTCTCTTTCCAAAGAATTCTCTGTTCCACTATCCACACTTACCTTTCCGGTATATTCTTCTGTCGTCTCTTGCTTGGCTCTTCGTGTCCATCTTTCACTCATTGTCATGTCACCAGGCTCTTAAACAGACTTCGAAAATGAGAGTCAGCTCCGACAACGATACACCTTCCTCTCACGTTGGACTTTCTCCACTTCTGCATTAACACGTTACGACCAGGAAACTGTTCTACCATTGATCAGACCTTGGAAGCAGTCATTTTGGCATCTGATGATCCTCTGAATTTTGCACCTACAACATCCATTTTCAACTCTCCTTTTCACCCCTGCCTCTCAGACATCTGCTACTCACCTGACTGTCTCGTATTCACACTTAAAAGAAAAACAGATCAACTCGGAATCTCTTCCCCATTTATCCGTTTGAATTGTATTCACACCTCAGCCCTTAAGAACCGGTTCCAGACTACTTCCAACTTGGACTGCAATCAACTGCCTCACCTCTGGATCCACTCTTCACTGAGAAAAGGAAATTGGCTACTAGATTCTGGTTCAGCAACCATTTCTGTCAAGTCCGTCTGTCCGGCTTAGAATCAGAACACTATTCCATCCATTCATTCTGCATCGGCGCAGCCACCACCGCCTCCAGATTCGATGTATCAGACCAAAATATTCAGTTGCTCAGACGCTGGTCTTAGCAAGCCTATCGTTCAAACGTTTGCAATAACCTTTCAGATATACGTCGAGCTCATTTACTTCTTGGCTCTGGCCAGTCATTTTGGGGGTTCCCTAAGCCGGACTCACTATCGAAAGACTACACCCCCACACTAGGTCTTCCTCCGGCTCATCATCATATCTCATTCTTCCTTCAACATCAATCAATCAATCAATCAATCAATCCTTTATCATCATCATCATCGTCATCATCACTCCTTTTGTTGTGGCGTGGTCCTTGCTAGTGAAATGAGGTTAATTCATTAACATAGGTTCAGGAGCAGGACCACGCCTCAACCACACCTGCCTCCAATCTCACTAATCACCGAGCAGCCTTAAATACTCGCTCACCTCATCAACTCAGTTTCTCGTTCTCTCGACGACCCTCCCTTCCCCTCCCTTTCCTCTCGTTGCATCTCCCTCTACCTTCCCTTTTGCCTCGTCCGCCTGCTTCGTTCGGCCTTTCTCCATCTGCTGCCCCTCCCTGGCCTTTGCCCCCCCTCTTCTCTGCCTCCCTTCTCCTTCCTGCTGTCCTACTTCTTTCCCATCATCTGACAGTCTCCTCCATTCTTGTTCCTTGTCTGCTTCCTTCTCTTCTTTCGGGTTCCATCTGAGGGGGGTTCCCTAAGCCGGACTCACTATCGAAAGACTACACCCCCACACTAGGTCTTCCTCCGGCTCATCATCATATCTCATTCTTCCTTTCAATCAATCAATCAATCAATCAATCAATCAATCAATCCTTTATCATCATCATCATCGTCATCATCACTCCTTTTGTTGTGGCGTGGTCCTTGCTAGTGAATTATCTATTGATTCATTTTTTCCTCTTAGTTTGCATTAAGTATTTTGTTGTTACTATCATTATGCTTTTTTAAAAAAATAAATAAATAGATAAATGATACTGATATTATGTCAAGCACGCCTGTTGACAACACGCACTCTCAATTCCAAAATACGTCCAACAATTAGTTTTTGTTCTTTTTTTTTCTTTAAAACATTCAGAATGTGTTTTATTTATCATTACTTTCATGTTCTCTTTATTGGACACTGAAATATGTACACTGGAATTTCACACTCTGTACGATAAAAAAATAAGAGTATTGACTGATCTGGGCAAACGAAGCAGACCCACCGCCATTGTTGAGGTGGCACTTCTGTGCATGTGTAATTAGAACCAAAAATACAAATGTAATATTTTCTTAACAACATTAAAGGTGCATTGCGCAAGTTTAAATGTTTAATACCATTATTTTCTTTCCTACACATGGTCTTACAATTGCCTGATGTGTAGGATGAACTGATCTTGTCTCTATAGTACCGTTTCTGAATGCTCAATGCGAGTGTTTCGGGTATGACGTCCCTAGGGGGCACTTGTGGGGGAGATGAGCTGTTCGTCTGGCTGTGCCGGTATCCGCCACCGCAGGTCCACCTATGTTGAGACAACACTGATGACTGCTGCTAAAACATAGAGATCAAGTACCTCTCAAACCTCAACTCAGACTCCAGTAAGACAAAGAAGAAAAGCTTTGTCTTGAGAGACGAAGAAAACCGGGGACCAGTGTTGTGCCAGGGGGGGGGAGGGGGGGGGAAAAGAGGGGGGAGAAGAAGAAAAGGGAGAGAGGAAAGGAGAGGGAGGGAGAAAAGGGGAAGAGGAGGGGGGGAAAGGAAGGGAAGGAAAAGGGAGGAGGGGGGGGGGGGGGGGGGAGGGGGAAGGGAAGAGGGGGGAGGGGGAGGGGGAGGGAAGAGGGGGGGGAGGAGGAAAAGGAGAGAGGGAGAGAGGGGGAAAAGAAAAAGAAAGAGAAAAGGGAAGAAGAAGGAGAAGAAAAAAACGAAAAAAACAAAAAAAAAAAAAGAACAAAAAAAAAAACACCCCCCACGGCAGGGGGGCATTTTTCAGCACAACACCGGCTCCGGAGTAAGACGGGAGTAAACAACAGAGCAGCTATTTTTTTCTATCTTTTTTTAATTGGAGGGAGCTCCGATCCAGTCTGGGAATAAAATGGAACAGTTGCTTTCTTCTCACTAACAAGATAAATGTGATGAATGACAGAAATAAGGATGCATAATATTGCAATGCTAAGTTTTTAGCATGTAAATAACGGCAGTATGACAGCCATATGACTGTTGCCAGGGAAGATAAACATTCTGGCCACTTGTTACATTTAGTTGATGCGGTAATTTTATAAGGTATTCAGCCTCTGAATTTGGATGTTTGACGTACAAGCCAGCGTTAGCCTGTTGGTACCGTTAGCATACGGTCCATTAGGGATGTAACGATTACCGGTAAAATGGTAAACCGTGATAAAATTCCCAACAATTAGCAACACTGTTTCAAATTTTAGTTATCATTAAAACTGTGACTGATTCCTGATTTTTGAAAAACTCCCAGTGATGCTGCTCACTGGCTGAAAAAAGCGGCATCAGTCCCAGTTTGCAATGTTTAATTTATGAAAACCTGGTGGTAGGCACCAAAGGTACCCACATGGAAAGTTCTCTTTAGAGTTTCCCCCTTTAAAAAGAACAAAACAGACATTTAGACCCATTTTGGATATTTTTAAAGATGCTGGGGGTCATTTCTACAATACCACGATTAACCTGTTTGCGTTCAGTCATGATGCAGAAAGAAGCAAAGGGAGGAAAAATCTTTTTCCAGGACAACTCAAGCTTTTCCAGAATATTTTACTCTTTATCTTATTTTCCATGTGTTTTCCATGACTGGAAAATGTTCAATGATTTTGCAGGTTTTCCAGGATCAGGGTTCTTGCTCCGTTTTAAGAGTAAAATTTAATGCTTTTTAAGACCTTTGTAAGACCTCACCAAATACAATTTAAGACTCCCAAATTAGGGGTGTAACATTTCGGTTTACGATTCCATTCATTTCACGATTCATGGTTTCTGATTCGATTCATGAATGATATTGGTTCATTTGGAATGATACGATCCGATTCAATTCAGTGACTTGAAATCGAATCAGAAACCATGAACCATGATATGAATCAAATCGTTGTTTAACTGAATAGCTACACACCGAAATGTGATAACGATTTCTTTGGAAACTTTTTGCCTCCGACAATGGAAATCAGGACTTTCCATTTCCCATTGGTCGCAATTAAATGCAATATTTAAACTATGCAAAAAGACTTTTTAGGAGAGGTCTTAAGTGAAAACAGTGAGAAGGATACAACCCATCTAGGGGGGGGGCATGCTACCCCGGAAAATTTTGGACATTTCAAATTTAAGGAATAATTTGGGGGGGGGGGGGGGGGATAAACTCTTTAACAGGTCACCTCCCCATTGTTACAACATGACAGTGTTAATATGACACATTTATGTGACGGCTACATGCTGTGACTTCACAATTTCCAAACTGATTACTGAAGAAAAACTGAGGACAGGAAAGAGTTAAAAAGCTCTGATCAGAACCGTTTCTTTCATTGGAGCTGCGCTGAATATTCTTACAGTTCAGATCTCAGATAACGCGCCGAAATTAATGAGACAAAGTTGCCTACATCAGCAGCCACAGAGGTTTCAGCTGTGCGCGTTCCCACGACGTGCACGATGTTCTCGTCATAACATGCTAGTGGAAAGTAGCGCGGGTCTTTCCATCTCGACCTTCTCGGTAGAGCTTTGACACTGATATTTGTGTCCGAGTTTCATGTGGTTGACTTGTTGACGCTCACCTGAGGGCGCGCACGTGTCGTCGCATCATAGAGAAACAGAGCGGAGCAACACAAAGAGCAGCGATGACACGCAGTCATGTAAACCACATAAATAACATCAGACTGTTAAGTTCATTATCAAAGAACTGAATCAGCAGCGGAGTGTGAACAGAGATGCTGCAGAAACACGTGAGGACGAGACTGTTTCTGAAGGAGTCTGCGCTGTACTTTCACGTCAGTCTCAGTCTCAACACCACCAGGAAAGCCGCTAGATTTGTCACAGTCGCCTTTTTGAGGGGAAAAATAGCTAAAGTGGTCTAAAAAACTGGTTAAATATGGCCACAATGTCACCAAATGGGCAACGACCCACCGCAGACACACTCTGAGGTCAGTGCCTGCAGCCGAAGTACCGTAAAACAGCTGATAATTACCCAAACTCTCATTGACACGACGGACATGACACCAATTTAATCAAATACATACGCAATATTAGATGCTTTATGATTGGGCGCTCTGCTTTCCCATCAGCATTAAACACACCGGCTGAAAATTTATTACCTACAACTAAATTTGTGGTAAATTTAAGACATTTTAAGAATGTAATTTCCAGGATTTAAATTTAGGACTTTTTAAGACTTTTTAAGGACCCCGGACCTGCGGGTGCATGGTAAAGAATTATCTCTTTTTTTTGTGTTAAGTTTTGCGTTAAATGAAGCTAATAGGTGATTAAAACTGATTTGCAGAGGCAGAACATGTCTGTGATAATGTGCTGGTGTTTATGTTGTGAAGTGAAATTAGTTTTTTTTTTTTTTTTTAAATTAAAATAATACATTGTGCTCTGTATCTGGTGGGATCTCAAAGGACTAAACTTTCAAGAGCCAACTTGTCATTTGGGGGTGTCAGGATGAAGGCCAGGAACCCCCCACCCCCTGTGCTGAAAGAGAGACATAGTAACATGGCATCTTATGTAGCAACCAGTAGCCCAGAGTAATCTAATAATAATTAATACATTTATTCTCAAAACAGGCTTATGCATGAACGGATGAACGAGCTTAAAGAGCAAGTGTTCATGACTCTGTAGCAGGTAACCTCCCTATTACTGACACATGAAATAATAATCATTTCATCATCATGTGACAGCTGGAACGCTGTGAAGTCACATCACATTTCTAAACTTCACCATGGACTAAATTTACATAAATGACTGAAACAAGGTTATTAAAAACCCTACTGATGAAAGAAAAAAGTCCTGATGAAATCGTTTCAGTCAGTGAAGTGGCGCTGAAGTTCAGATCTTGGATAACTGGTGACATTTTTTAAACCTACACATTTTCTGACGTGCATCCAAGATGCAGCATTCGGTGGCAACCCTGTTTACAAAAGCTGGGGATGCTGCGCATGCTTGCTGCCGTTGCTACGATACGCGGTGCTTTGCCTGTGATTCGCCTGCACTGTAGTCAGTGCTGCCAGATTTAGAGAATGACCGGGTCGGCTAGAAAACGCTTCTGCCCACTTGTCCAGCTCAGGGGACTGTGGGCGGAGGCTCAATTTCACCCAGGGGGGCAACCCTTACCGATCTTGCATTTCAGACAGCAGAGCATGATTATTTGAATATAAACAGAACCGCCTCACTCCTAAGACCCCCCCTCCCATTCCCTCTGCCTCCCTATGCAGAAGCAAAGGCCTGACAAGCTTGGTCAATCCTAGGGGTGCACCCCACTTCAAGGATTGGTTGGAGTTTTCATTTAATATTTAGAGATTGGAATAATATTTTATTTTGATTAATGGTGGGTCTGTCTTGTATGTCAGAGTTCCATTACCTCATTCACAGAATTTTACCCTTTTAAAAAAATAGTGTAACTATGTAAGGGTTGCTTTAAAGGGACGTGAGGCAAGATAAAGAAATCAAACTCGTGACTGGCGCTTCAGGTAACTGCAGCCACAAGCCAAGACGTCACGGGAGCGTGCACAAACTGAAGCTATGATGTTGCTTACTACGCTTTTTCTTCATAGTTACACTTTTTAGTGTCTTTCAGTTGATCTGGATCGTTTGCTGACGGCAGAAGAATCCATAACTATCGCTTACAGTGTTTGAATTTACTGCAACTGTTTTTTTCCTGTATCAAAACTGCGGATGTAGGGGCGGTGATTAGCTCAGTTGGTTGAGCAGCCGCCCCATAAACAGAGGCTACAGTTCCTCAGCGCAGTCGGCCCCGGTTTGATTCCCAGTCCAGGTCCCTTTGCTGCATGTCACTCCCCACTCTCTCTGCCCCTTTCCTGTCGCTGTACACTGTTGTATAAAGGCCACTAGTGCCCAAAAAATCCTTAAAAAAAAAAAACTGCGGATGTAGGTCATTTGACGTCACGTCCGCAGGGCAGCGCGGGAAATTCGGCCACCGAATTGCAGCGCATTTTGCAGCACACAGCCTGTTCAAGGCAACGGAGAGAAACGTGGGTGGAAATGTTATTTTTGGTATTTAGCGCTTTATCACCCATTAGTATAAAAAAAATGGACACGCATGTTTGTTTTTTTAATTCCTGCCTCTAGGTGTCCCAGAATCTATAATATTGATTATTTTGAGCTACACCATAATAATCCTGCAATGAAATTAAAGTCATTAGACAGAATTTAAAGATCAGCAATATGAAAATCTGACAAGGTTTTATCTACGAACAGCATCACAGACATCCAAACAAAACCAGTACTGCTGCTGCACATGAGTCACACCAAGTTAGTGACTCTGATGGATCTCTGATTGTTGTTTCACTGCAGGCAGCACAGAAGTTTATTTCAGCCATAGTAGATATGAAGCCTCAAATCCACATAATTACGGTACTTAGGGCTGGGCGATATGACTAAAATCCCATACCACCATATAACAAATTCTATATCATAATGATATACATAAGATATAGCTTTTTCTTTGTCTGTGTGTGTGTGTGTGCGTGTGTGTGTGTGTGTGTGTGTGTGTGTGTGTGTGTGTGTGTGTGTGTGGGGGGGGGGTGTTCAAGTCAATAATAATTTAATCAATAAATAATTTGTATTTAAAATAAAATGTGGAAATGCTGTTTCAAATCATCTACTGAACAAATAAAGGTCGTAGGTACTAAATGTTTCTTCTACTTCATTTTGTCTGAGCAGGATGTGTTGGTGACATGATTTTATTACATAAGCACAGAGAAGTTTATTGTTTAAACCTAAAATTATTTATTTTGAAACACCCGGAATTGTTTTATTGTGAAGGGTGCTTAACTGGAACTGTTCTATCCTGTTTGCTCGCGCTTGACTGTTATTATTGTTTCTGAATGGCAACTTCAGGCTGCTCTTCTTGTAAACTTTGCTAAACAAATAAATGTCCAGCAAACGATCGGAGCCTCCGTCATGCTTGGGAAGCCTTCGCTTCGTAATAGCTGGTGTGCTCGCGGGCGCACAGTGCAGGTGTAATGCTCGCAGCGTGGAGGTCGGAGCAAAGCCGTTGCGCTGCACTCAAGGACCCGGTGAAAAGCCGGGGTAACAGTATCCGCGATTAGGCGACTTACTGCAGTGTTTGTATTTGTCAAGATGAGTGTATGGACACGTGCTGCAGCGTGCATGTACGTGCTGAGTCTGACACACAGCACATCTTGGCCTAAAGAAAGATGGGGAGAGACGGTGGCAGACGCGTTTCAGACCAGGATGATTAGTTCTCAACAAGATGTTCAGCCAAACCAAACCGAGGAATTTGTAGTTAAAAGAGGGACGACTTCTGTCTATGGAATGCCATTTTTATTCATAATTAAATAAATAAATAAATACCAAAATAAATAAGTGTTCCACAATATAAATATATATAAAATGCACAAAATAATTGTTTCCATATTTATTTATTTAGTCAGTTATATGTTTAGTTATATTTTTATTTATTAAGTTATTTATTTATCTATTAGTTTAGTTATTCATTTATTTAGTTATTTATTTATTTATTTATTACGTTATTTATTTATTTATTTATAAAGTTATTTATTCAGTCTTATATTTATCTATTTAGTTTTAAGTCATTTATTTATTTATTTAGTTATTCATTTAGTTATTAAGTTATCTATTTTGTTATTTATTAAGTTATTCATTTATTTATTTATTTATTTATTTATCACGTTATTTATTTATTTATTTATTTATAAAGTTATTTATTCAGTCTTATATTTATCTATTTAGTTTTAAGTCATTTATTTATTTATTTAGTTAGTTATTCATTTAGTTATTTATCTATTCATTAAGTTATTTATTTAGTTATTAATAAAGTTATTTATTTAGTTATTCATTTAGTTATTTATATATTTATTAAGTTATCTATTTTGTTATTCATTAAGTTATTCATTTATTTATATATTAAGTTATTTATATAGTGAAACTTTTATTTTGTGCTCACACGTATTTTGGGAGGCTTTTATTTTGCACCAAGACTTTGTGCTGCTTCTTTTTGCGTTTCTTTATTTCGCATCCTAATATTCAAATTTAGGGGCGGGGTTGTGGAGTGATGCAGCTGACGACCTATGACAGGCTATGGCTACGGCTCCACGCGTCTGTACGTCACACTGGTCGATAGACGGCGGCGCCATTATCAACAGTGATGGGCAGAACTGCCGGTGTTGTGTGCTAAGGAAGTGAGTTTAGTCGTGAAAAGGCTGGAACAGATCGCGGTGAATCGTGTTTCGTTTGCATCTGGATAAAGCTAAAGGATAAAGAAACGAGATGTCCTGGGTTAGGGGCATCATGTGTCCATGGTTGGACATTCAGATCATGAAGTCCCTCGTGGATTTTTTTTATTCTGGTCGTTACGTAGTTGCGCCTAGATGTCACAACGGGAGGGAGCCTGCAGGGAACACAGGACAGGTCTTCTTCCACACCTGCTTTATGCTGTGGAGGTTCTGGGCTCGTTTCACTTTGGCTCTCTGCAGAAACCGGGCTGGAAGAACCAGATTCTGGTCCTGGAGTCCTGCATCTACCGCAGACAGAACCTGGTCCTGGTCCACTTCCTTTTATTATTTTATTCCTTCTTATTATGTATATGCGTTGAGGGTCTGAAAGGCACATATAAATGCAATGTGCTGTTATTATTATCGTTATTTTTGTTATAATCATAATTATTATTATTGAGGGTTTGGGTGGTCGTGGTTAATATGAGGGAATGAAAAGGTGGCACGAGGAAAGGAATGGATACACAGTAGGTCCAGTGTCTTTGAATAAAACTAATCCAAATTAAGAAGATGATTTGTGACATATTTGCCCGTGTGTTGGTGTAACCTACATGTGAGTTTCATATTTATCCGAGTAGAAAAACTCGTGGCTGCAACACGTTTGTGTTGCTTTGCAGCAGCAGTCAGATATCAGCCTGTCCAGGTTGTGAACATCAGTTTATTGCAGAATGAAACACCGGCTGTTCATAATAATCTTGTAACCTGTTAAAAACACCAAAATGGATTTATTGCTGGGAGCATCACATGGAAGTCCCGACAGAAAACCGGAGCCTCCGTCAGTGAGAGGTGAAACCGATCAGGACCAGGTTCTGTCTGCGGTGGATGCAGGACTCCAGGACCAGGTTCTGTCTGCGGTGGATGCAGGACTCCAGGACCAGGTTCTGTCTGCGGTGGATGCAGGACTCCAGGACCAGAATCTGTTTCTTCCAGCCCGGTTGCTGCAGAGAGCCAAAGTGAAACGAGCCCAGAACCTCCACAGCAGTAAAGCAGGTTGTGGAAGAAGACCTGTCCTGTGTCCCTGCAGAGCTCCCGTCCCGTTGTGACATGCTAGGCGCTAACTACGTAACGACCAGTAATAGAAAAAAATCCATGAGGGACTTCATGATCTGAATGTCCAACCATGGACACATGATGCCCCCTGAACTCCAGGACATCTCGTTTCTTTATCCTTTAGCTTTATCCAGATGCAAACGTAAACACGATTCACCGCGATCTGTTCCAGCCTTTTCACGGCTAAACTGCTACTTCCTGTGAGCACACAACACCGGCAGTTCTGCCCATCACTGTTGATAATGGCGCCGCCGTCTATCGACCAGTGTGACGTACAGACGCGTGGAGCCGTAGCCATAGCCTGTCATAGGTCGTCAGCTGCATCACTCCACAACCCCGCCCCTAAATTTGAATATTAGGATGCGAAATAAAAAGAAACGCAAAAAGAAGCAGCACAAAGTCTTGGTGCAAAATAAAAGCCTCCCAAAATACGTGTGAGCACAAAATAAAAGTTTCACTATATAAATAACTTAATATATAAATAAATGAATAACTTAATGAATAACAAAATAGATAACTTAATAAATATATAAATAACTAAATGAATAACTAAATAAATAACTTTATTAATAACTAAATAAATAACTTAATGAATAGATAAATAACTAAATGAATAACTAACTAAATAAATAAATAAATGACTTAAAACTAAATAGATAAATATAAGACTGAATAAATAACTTTATAAATAAATAAATAACGTGATAAATAAATAAATAAATAAATGAATAACTTAATAAATAACAAAATAGATAACTTAATAAATAGATAAATAACTAAATGAATAACTAACTAAATAAATAAATAAATGACTTAAAACTAAATAGATAAATATAAGACTGAATAAATAACTTTATAAATAAATAAATAACGTAATAAATAAATAAATAAATAACTAAATAAATGAATAACTAAACTAATAGATAAATAAATAACTTAATAAATAAAAATATAACTAAACATATAACTGACTAAATAAATAAATATGGAAATAATTATTTTGTGCATTTTATATATATTTATATTGTGAAACACTTATTTATTTTGGTATTTATTTATTTATTTAATTATGAATAAAATGGCATTCCATATCTGTCGCATGGATATGGTTTGGATATATATAAAGAGCGACACGGTCACGGAGCAGACAACAGAAGGTATCCCGGCTCTTGGGACTGTCATCAGTCTTTTTATATCCAAGCCACATCCATGCCACAGAAGTTGTTTCTCTTTTAGGTAAAAGCCTCTCAGTTTGGGTCGGCTGGTCATCTTGTTAAGAACTAGTCTGATTACACCCGTCTGAGTGGTCCGCCATCATCTCCCTCCATGTTTGTATGCAGCGTGCGTGTGCACGCAGCGCATCTTGATTAAATACTGCAGTAAAGCGCCTATCGCCATATAAACGATAGAGCTTCATATGAAACGATAGAAGTTTTCTATCGTCCAGACGATATATATCGTTATATCGCCCAGCCCTAACGGTACTTAAAAAAAAGAAAAAAGATTTGATCCAGTCGTCTTTGTAGACCGGGGGGTGATGTACAGCTAAAAGTCAGAATAGAACCAGGTCCGTCTGAGCTGAGAGACGGTGAACACAACACCTGCGCTACCCGGTGATCTAACACCGCCCACCGATGCTGCACGTGGATGCGTGCAGGAAACATTCAGGAGGGAAAAAAACTGCCATGTGGAGTTTCCCAGCCAACAACAGCCGGACTGTCGCCTGCAGGTCTGGAAAAAAAACACCTGCAGCACAACGCCGTACTCCTAAACACACACTACCTCTGCATCAGCTGCAGGCTCAACGTGATGCAGACCGAGCAAGTACCAATGCAGCTTTAACTATTTTTCAATTTTTCAATTTCAATAGCTTTATTGGCATGACAAGACAGTGCTTATTAGGGGTGTGCCTAAATATCGATACACTGAAATATCGCGATATTTTGTGTTGCGATATCATATCGATATTTTAAAAAAAGCTGTATCGATCTTTTACGAAATCTCGCGGGATTTTGTAAGAGACCAGTGAGATCTCACGAGATTTCGTTGTTCTTTCTGCAGCGGTTCAGCATGTAGAAAAGTCCCTGCATTAGCACTGATATCTATGTGCAGGCTGCAGGTTCAGGTTAAACTTTTAAACATGGTGTGAAGTACAAATTAAAATGTGTGTCCAGGTTGTCATAGAACACCCAGTTGTTTGAGATTATGAAGAAATAATGACTGAAATGTTTATTTTTTATATGCTTCCTTAAGAAGAACCACTGTGCACTTTGTTTTACTGTTTTGCTAATTTCATATGAACTGATGTCACTTATTCGCTACTGATTGATAATATTTTGTAATTCATTTCACATGGATTCACTTTGGTCGATAAATTTGGAATGTCTTCAGGGACAAATACTGTGGTCTATCGTGGATAAATTTATTGCAATATATTGATTTTTGCAGAATTACTGTATCGTGATATTATCGTTATCGTAGGCAAAATATCGTGATAGTATCGTATCGGTACCTAGTGATTCCCAGCCCTAGTGCTTATATTGCCAAAGCATATAACAATACAATAACATCAAACACATATATAATGTCAAATAAATATACAATATCAAATAATATCATACAAGCTATTAACAGCTATTAACTATCTAATGTGCAGCTTAGAGCACCAATCCAAGCATGTAGCTAACAACATGAATGGAAGAAACTCACTTCTACCGAGGGTTGGCAGGAGAACGAAGCACAAATAAAACTACAAAAACTTTTTTTCTAAAGTCATGAATGCTGTTTTATCTTTTCTGTTTGTGGTTAAAACTGATAATCCTGGTAGAAACGCTGCTGACATCCATAAAATCTGACTAGTTGCAAACAGCTGGTTTGATTCAATGGTGAACTAATCTACTAGACAACACTTTAGTCTCTTTATTTGTGATGTTTATGACATCAAAGCCTTATGGGTGATTCACATTATTATGGGTGATATCACACGTGCAGCGTTCACGTGCATAGCAAATGTCTGACAACAGAGTATCGTACCATTAGGATACATTAGGATTAGGAGCCTCATTAGTGTTTCTCACATGAATCTGGGAGATATCCTTTGTTTCTCCTGACTCTGATTGGTTGATATAAATGTCAATAATCAAAATCAATCAATACATTACCCCTGAAAACATGTCAACGCCCCCCTTTTAAGAATGAAACCTCCAGCACCCCTTGATGGCCTCTGACGCCCTTGCTGAGAAACACTGGTTTATAGAACACGAGCGAAGATGGAGGAGGGAGACAAAGTTCAGGCCATCATACCAGTTGTTGTTCACCATGAGACATGTGCAGCCTCCCCTCATTTCTCCGGATTCCTCCGTTCGGTCCGTGCAGTGAACTGGCTGAAGGGTTCGCCGTCGTCACGGTCAGCCAGGTCTGCTGAGCCAGATGCAGTCCTATGTGTCCCTCTGGAACCCAGTCCTTGTTCTCAGGCAATCCGGCTCATTGTCCAAAGACTGGGTGCTGGCCAGGAGAATGCTGGGCAGTGTGTGTGCACGTGTGCGGGTGTGTTTCATTTCTTAGAAGTGGCACATTCTCCATTGTTGTTAGAGCTCCTTAGGATTTCACTGGGCAGAAATCTGTATTCCTGAGTACAATGCCGATTTGTGAGAGAGCACTTCTGTCCAAGTAACTTTGCACAACGCAGGCGTGGTTACGAAATCAAAAATAATGATTTAAAAAACAGTAATATACACAAAAAGTGTTGGAGCAGGTGCAACAGCCGCCGCTCCCAACAGCACCATCTTGAAATGATCTGTTCTAGTGACCATACTCAAGTTGCCCATTTGTCATGTACACACACAAGATGGCAGTGAAACACAGTTGAGGCTGTGCAGCAGCCACGTAGCAGCCAATAAAAACACCACAGCAATACACTAAAGATGTAATGGATATAAATATAATTGGTGCATATTATTAAGACTGAATAATATATACAATATTTACAACATCTACAATGTGCCATAGAATACTCTGACAGTGTAACCATGTGAACATCTGATGATGTGATCATGTGATGACATTGGGGAAAACTGTTCTCACCGGGCCAGAAGTACATGTAAACCTTCTTTCCCAGCCTCTGCAGGGTGACCCAGAGCGGTTCTGATCCATTCCACCAAAGAGGTAACCGGCTGTCTTGATTGGTCCCAATCAGAAACTCTCTGTTCGACACTTCGTCCCACATGTAGTTTCCTGTCATCTGATGAATGTCGCAGTGACGGCCTGAAGAAGAAACACCATCAAAGATTTAACATTTTCTTTAAAAATACAGTCCTTACTTCTTTTATGATAACTTATAAAAGTTATGCCTGTTAGTTATGCCTAACTAACAAGTAATGCCTTATGCCCGCCGCACACGAGAGCTTCCTGCTGAGCTAAAAGTCTCTCGAGGCCGTTTGCTCAGCAGATAGCTCATCGTGTGCGCCTGATTTTTGGTGAGTTTTCTGCCTCACGAGGCCTTGAGGTGAAAATCAAACACGTTTAATATTTTTTACCTCGCGAGGCGAAAAACTCTCCGTGTGCGCTCAACCTGAGCTGTCTGCTGAGGGCAGAAGATCTAGCGACCAATCAAAACGCGTCCGCAGATCACGTGATTTCAAGATGGCAGCCCTCTGTCATCACATTAGAAGACTTGATTGATATTTTGCAAAAAGATCCAAAGACTGAAGGTAGAAAAGTTTTGAGGACCTTTTTGTTAGATACTGAATTGTGTTATTGTATTTAATTTTTATTCATTCAGTCATTTTATGAAGTAAATTGTATGTGGCATACTCTACTATAGTATAATCATACCAGTTGGTGGCGGTAGTGCACCTTTGAGTTCGCCAGCCGCCATTAAACTCGAAAGAAGAAGTCATGTAAGAAAAATGAATGAAACTTAGACAGAGATTATATTTGGATGGATGTTTTTGAAGTCCGACGAAACATCATATAAGCATGTAGAGTCTGGCCGTATTTCCACTAATTCATCCTATATAATGCAAAGGACTATGTCGCCGCGAGCTGCCATCTTGAAATCAGGTGATGTGTGGACGCATTTTGATTGGTCGCTAGATCTTCTGCCCTCAGCAGACAGCTCAGGTTGAGCGCACACGGAGAGTTTTTCGCCTCGTTAGGTAAAAAATATCAAACGTGTTTGATTTTCACCTCAAGGCCTCGTGAGGCAGAAAACTCACCAAAAATCAGGCGCACACGATGAGCTATCTGCTGAGCAAACGGCCTCGAGAGACTTTTAGCTCAGCAGGACGCTCTCGTGTGCGGCAGGCTTTACTTTTTAAAACTCTGCTAGATCTCACGTGCCTTCCATCAGCTATCACATATCATCAGCAGTTTCTCAGGAACAGTATTGCGTAACTGTGGGGTAAATTGTGATGGACAGCATAAGGCCTGCTACCCACCGGATACGTATAGAACAGATTTTTGCGCTTTCGAATTTCGCATCCGATTGGGCACCTTTGCATTTCCGCCGGACTGGAAGTGCTGGCTACAAAGTCCCCGTGTCACACGTGTTTAGCCGAAGCCCCATTCAGGCAGTCCTGGTGCCAGGACAGACTTGTAGTCAAGACCGCCTAAACCGAGACAAAGACACTACCAAGACCAGAGACAAGATCAAGACCAAGACTAGTTCAGCTCGAGACCCCCCCCCCCCCCCCCCCCAACACATTTTTTTTCCCCATTTTGCATGAGTTGTAGAACGTATCACCATACTGGATTCAGCTGCTTAGTATAAATATGAGATTATATTACTTGGTACTTAATTAGTACTTGAAGAACCAATCAAGTACCGAGCGTCACTTAAGATTCATTTTCCAGAGTTTTTGCTAACAGTTTTACAACACTTTTTTACATATATTTTTTAAACTCTACCCGGGAGTAATGTCCATCCCTCCATCAAATAACTCAAAGAGTACTGAATGGACTTGGAGGAAATTTTCAGGTAACGTTGATAATGGTACAAGAAAAAACTGAATAAATTTTGGTACACCAGATCTAAATGTAGTCAAACACAGATCCACTGAGCTTTAAACACAGAGTTCATCGTCAGAACAAAAGTGGATCAAAAGTTGAACAACTCTATTGTTCAATATCCAAAACACAGAGGTCTCTCTCTCTCTCTCTCTCTCTGGGGGAGGGGGGGGGAAAAGAAAAAAAAGAGCTTTGCAAAGCATGTTTATTTGGTCATCTGTGTAACCTAATCCATGATATTCAGTTTCCTGGGGGCAATGTTAAATAGGTGTCTTGTTGCTGGGAGTTTTATCTATGGAGGCACGGAGGCAAGGGTAAGAGTGAGGTGGATGTGTGAGAACAAATGAAAGGGCGTGAAAGAGGAAATGTGGGAGGGAGGAATTTGGGCTGGAAGAGGGAGGAGATGTGGGTAAGTGCTTGGAGGAAAGGGGGGATGGGGGAAGGAGGCGTATGCTTGTGAGTGTGTGGTAGGGATGGTCGTGAGGGTCAGAAGAAAGAAGGGCATGAGTGTGGGGGGGTGGGGGATTGCTCCTGGGCGCTTGGGCCCTGGGCCCGGCGCTGTCCCTGTCCCGGTGGCAGCCGGCGCCCGGTGGGGTCGGCAGCTGCTGATCTTGGTCCACTGGGGCCTGGGCCACCAGACCGCGGGGGGCTGGGGCCGCCTTTTGCCGCCCTCTGGGGGATGCATGTCCGTTCTTTTGGGGGGGCGGCTTGGATCTGGGCCTCTGGGTGGCTGCTGGGGGCCTGGGTCGTGCTTTGCGGGCTTCCTCCTCCTTGCAGAGACGAAGCTGCATCTGTATCAACACAGAGCACCCTGCATGCATGGATGTTGACACTGTGACGCTGCTTCCCGTTGCACTGACTGGTTTTAGCTCTTCTCTGCTTCCCGTTGCGCCGACTAGGTTGTACCTCTTCTCTGCGTAGTTCTGCGTGTGTTTGTATGATCTGAGGATATTTAAGCCACCTGCAGGTCCTCCTGTAGGGGATTGCTTGTTTTGTTTTCCGACAGAGACCTTGGAATGTTGTTTAGGGATTTCTGTACAGATGTACCAGTGAACTGTGTAAGTGGATTCATGTTTTCTCTCTCTCTCTCTCTCCCTCTCTTCCCCTGCCTTACTTCTTTCTCTCTGTTCCACTTTCTATCATTACCTCTGTTAACTTTTATTTCTCCCTTGTCAGGCCCAGCAGTATGGTATGGAATGGTGTAATAGACAAATGTTTAATTAAAGGAATAAAATGAATAAACAGGATATCAAGGGAAGCCTTGTGTTCATAAAGCTGCCCTTGGTAAAGCAAAACTTTTCAACACAATAAAGCAATCAGATTTCCATTTTGCTTGCTATGATGCTGGACAGGACAAGTAAAAAAGAAAAGAAAAGAAAAAAAAGAGAAATGGAGCCAGAAAAGCTTCAATCAGCTGCTTGATCTGACTGAACACGCGGGCCGCAGCGACTGATGTCACGCACGCGATGGGACGTTCACGTCCGGCATAGAAATCATTAACTCCACCCCCTTGCAGTAAAAGGATGCATTTATGTACCGAAACATGGTACCATTTGACTTTACGTGAATCGGTTTTCTGTAGAACCGACGGAGTGCGGTAGGTACCAACAAAAGTACCGAACTCGGTACCCATCCCTGGTCTTCTCCCAAATAACATACAATTAAATATTTGCAAAAATGAAAAGGGTGAAGTCTCTGTTGTGACTAACTGTATATCTGTATACAGTCAATCAGTCACAACAGTGGCTGCTCCCTTTTCATTTCTGTGGTGTGTACTGAGGAGAGCTGAAGTCAGAAAGCATCGCTGGACAGACAAAGTCACTGTTGGTTCTAACCTGAAGCAAATTTGGCAAATTGAGGTTTAAGCAAACATGATTCAGCATTAAGCAGTAGCAACTGGTCCAGGGATCAGAGAAGGCCAATGAGCGAGCTTGTTTTCATGTGTGATTCTTTCAGCAGGAGAATGAGCAGCATGAAAACACACACATCAGCACATCCCTGGGAAGTGGGGAGGGTGATGGTGGGTGATTTAAAGCTGCCGAGCAGACGTCCATCGCACATCCCTGTTGGCTGTGTGGAGTTAACGTGTCCACAGCTCTGATACTCTGCTTCAGGTCAGCTGTTACACTGGCCCTCATTTATCAAACGATCGTAGAAATGGTCGCACATCTGATCGTAAAAATGGTCGTACGATTGGACCCACGTGTGATTTATTAAAACGTTCGTATCGGTCCAATCTCGTCGTACAAACAAAAGAGTCTTGATAAATTCCACAGCTGAAATCCATCGTCATTTAAATGTCACGCCCACGGTTAAGCCCTTAAACATGCATAATGATGAGGCTTCACCCAGCCAGGTTGAACTGTGGAGAGGAGAGATTCTGCCAAAAAAGAAACTTTGGGGGGATCAAGACAGAATTTCTCATTTGTGAGGTGACAAAGATTAAAGAGGTGTTTGGCAGCTTAAAAACCGGAGTCAGAGACGTGCACAAAAACGCTTCACGGAAGAGGATCAGTCAGCCTCACCGGTGTGAACGACTCCGGCTGAGATATTAATAAAAGTCTCAGTCTAGGCCTGGATTATATGGTTTATTCGTTTTTAGTTATGAAATTGAATAATAGCCCACATCCGATGGCAGCGTCACAATTCTTTAGCCAATGGGTCAGAAAAAGTGGTCCAATATGAAACACGCCACCAAAAGATTTCACAGAGATTTTAAACAGAAAGATTTTAAAGTATAGATTACTTATTAGAAATGACGGATCAGCTCCGGTCTCCTCCATAGCCCAGCGGGGGCCGCAGGGCGGCTCCCGGTGCATCTTCTCCTCTGACTGCGTATCAAAACTCTCCAGCGGTCCGAGCGATGTGCAGCTCTGCACAGGACAAGATTGTATTGTTGATTTTCTCAGAGTCTAAAGCTGCGTTTCATCCCGCCGGGTCCGAGTCGGACCGGCCGACACCCACCTGCCTTCCTGCAGCCCGAAGCATCGCTCCACCTGGGCACCTGCGTGTCTGTGCGTACTGATGCCTACCTGCGCTCCTATGTGGCAGGTTTACCAGCGGGGTGAGGAGATGCACGAAGAGTGAAAAGCACTTGTCTCCTAGAACTATTTGTTAATGATTTTAATAATTTGTTGAGATAAATGGAGGAATTAAATTCAGTCACAGCTATTTTTGTAATTTTGGGAATACTTTCTTTCCTTTTTCCTTTTTCTTTTTCTTAACAAATGGGTCATTCTTAGTGCTGATATGTGAATGCTTATGTTTAAATGACAGTTTGCAGTTTGGTAAATAAATATTTTCATGTTCTGCTGCGCTGCTGCAAACCCTCACTGACTCAAACTTGCGTACACGAACTCAGAGCTGTCGTGAGATTTGATCGTATCCTACGCTCACGTTCGAATTGATAAATCCCGAGTCTTGCGTGGAAATGGTCGTACGCACAGATTTTCGTCGTACGATCGTTTGATAAATGAGGGCCACTGTGTTTGGTCAAAGGAAATAATTCTTGTTGTATCCCAAGTAGGGATGTATACCGAGTACCGGTATCGTTTGGTACCGGTTCCTAATCTTAACGATACCAGGGAACCGTTAAGATTCTGGACAAACGATACTCTTATTGATAATTTTTGTTCATCTACCTAACCATCGAGTTATCATTACGCAGTCAAATAATCACAGAGATGAAATAAGAGAGACACAATTCGCTTATTCTCCCAGACCTACCTTTATGTCCAGGCTTCTTCCAACACGTTCTGAACAAATGTTCTCCACCACTGGATCTTTTAACATCTTGTAATGTCTATTATTTATTCAAATTGTGTTATAGTATTAATAAGAGAATCGATAAATACCGGTATCGATAAGGAGTATCGATATTGGTATCGGTATCGATAAAATCATAACGATATACATCCCTAATCCCAAGTCACCCCAGCTTCACCATGTCACACAAAGCAGGCTTTCAGGGGATTGGTGGTACCCTATCCTGGGGGGTTGAGGGTGGGGTGGGGGTGGGGGGTTGGGGTGTCCAGAGGTCCCTAAGGGTGCTCTACTCTAGGGTGGCTATTGGTCTCCCGGGTCCAGGGAGACTCCCTTTGTGTTTCTAGAAGATATTGGTGGGGGTTTTCAGTTTCCTGACGGGTGTAGCAGCTGGTTGTCTGGATGTCTTGTTTCGATAGAACAGCTGATGCTGTTCCTTTCTACTTGGTACTGTATGTCCTCGTCTCCTTCTCTTCACTTTCCTGTTGTCCTCAGTTCACTCTGCCTCCACAACTTCCACAATGCAGAAAACACAAACCAAATGGAAGGATTTGACAATAAAATGTGATAAATTGTAAAACATGGAATACAGTGGAATTGGCTCATATGAGGCTAATTCTCTGCTTTCCCTGTTTATTTCACCATTTCAGATTGCATCTGTTCACCACTTGTCCCTTACAACTGGTGTTGTCACGATACTCAGTACCAAGTCGCCACCAGCGTTACTCTTGTACTGTCGGTACATATTTTCATGGTACTGGAGGTACCGGACGTACGAGTGGTGTTCATCCACCAAGCGAGACAATTCAGTGAAGATGCTACGCAGAGTGCAGCGGGGACAGCTGCTAACTAGTCATGGTACGACTGTATACCATGGTAAAATGTGTAGGAAGTTTGATGGAATCAAAATCTGGATACTGCCCAAGCCTACTGCCATCTCCAAACTTTCCTTCTGCATATCTGATCATCAAAATTACAACTGCAGGCCTTAGCTCGTGCCCAACATAAGAAGGTACAAGTATTGGTGTGCGGCTCCGGGTCTCCCTCATGAAGCTGGAGTCTTCTCCGTTTTAGCGTCTTCTCCCGGAGTAAATATCAGATCCCTCATAAGCCCCTTTCCCTTAAAGGTAGAATCTGGAGTTTTCCCCTGAAAATAAACGCTAGACTTGTGTGAGCAAAATCCGGCTTTATTCACTCCTTTCCCCCTCCCCTGACTATATTTCACCTTTTCCGTTTGTTTTAGTGTGTTCAGGACATTTCTGGGTGGAGATTTACGAGCTTTTTTTTTTCTCATGATGGTGTAAATGTGCACAGCCTCTCAGGCGATCAGATCACCCACCGGCGATTGATAGTGGCCACGATCGAATGATCTGAAGACAGGTCCAATTTCACATCCCTACTTACCCCGTGTTCACACCGGACGCCTCCATTCGCGCAAGCGCCTAGATTTCAACGCGTGAATGCTGGAAGTTTACTCGCTTCATTCAGGCGTTTTTTTCGCGTGAATGAAGCGTATTGTACGCGCGAATAAAACGCTTCATTCGCGCGTCAAGTTGACTAGAGAAAACAGTGGTTTGTCATGTAGTCATTCAGTTCAGTCAGATGAACATTGCAGATTCCGGTTATTTTGAGCGAGTTGCGGCATTCTACCTGCTCTAGAAGATGGAAAAGAGAAGACGCCGTGTTTGGACCCACCAGTTTCTCCAGAGGCGCTCGGAGCTCGGTGAATTTCATCAGCTGATCCAGGAGTTACGTCTGGATGACGGCCACTTCCAGGGAGATTTCCCAGCCCAGTTTGATGGGCTTCTGTCGAGGAGGATCGGTGCTGCATATCCCTCCAGGATACAAACTACAAACGCTGTATTCCGGCTGCGGAGCGTCGGTCCACCTGCCTTCGGTGAGTAAGCTAGCCGCAGCTAGCTAGCACTTCCACCAAAATGTCCAACAACTTCCAGCAAAAAAAAAACGTGTTGTCGCTAGCTATTGTAGCTCAGTTTAACGAGTCTCTGCCGTCTCCTCGCCTCCACTTCTCAACATTTAACCAGCTGATTAAACGCAACTCGTAACTGTCCGCTTTCCTGCTGCTTTCAACCGGTTCACAACCACAACACACACAGCGTGTGTTTGTTTACATCTACTGAAGCTGAACTCCTGGCACTGGGGCGTCATCTTCTGACCAAACTGAATATTACACTAGTCTGACTACAAATTCATATTGAATTATATTGACGTTTTATAACAAACAACCTCAATTTATTTATATAGTGAGGACAGAGCTGCATCTTCCTCCGGGAGTGTCGCGTTGTGACGTTTTACCCTGTCGAACACCGGCTGCAGAGATCTGCAGCTTTTTGGTTAATGAGGTTTTGTCTGACCGGGTTTTCAGACCTAAATTTATGGTATTCCACCGTGTTTGTGTGCAGCACTTTGTGATTTTCTCTGTGAAAAGCGCTTTTCCCTTCTTTACTATTGAAGAGAGCAGCGAGCTGCAGAGCGTCGGTCCGTTCACATCACGTCTCATTCATTTTCAATGACGGGGCTCGTTTATTCGCGCGTCAAAAACGCTCGAGTTCAATTTTTTCAACTCGAGCGAATAGGCAAAACACGCTCTATTTGCGCGAATAAGTAATAAGTAATAATAATTCGCGCGAGTAAAACGCCTCATTCGCGAGTAAGACGCGCGTTTGGGGCTCATCGCGCCTTGAACTCGCGTCAAACGCGCCGCGCCAAGCAAAGGCGCGTCTATTCGCTCCTGTACATTGACTTAACATGTAATTCATTCGCGCGAATAATTTTATTCGCGTCCGGTGTGAACACGGGGTAAGGGTGTAGCGTTCTGTTGGGATAAACTCGTCGATTGGAGCAAACTTTTTTCTTTTTTAAAAACGTCAACTGGAGCCGACACCAGATTCACTCGAATTCTCGATAAAAATGGCGGATGCAGCAAAGAAAAGGAAGTATTTTTCGGCGAGAAAAGCTTTAGATGTTTTTTTTTATTTGGCTTTCATCCACTTTCTAGCTTTGTAGGAGATGCTTGGGGCTAAAGATCGATGTGACCATTAGCCAGAGGGGAGGGGCTCTCAGTTTGAATAGTGTTTACAAACAGAAACGGGGTAACACTCTGGACTCTACCTTTTAAGTCTATCCACTGACAGATAGGCAGTCAGTGTAAAGACCTCAGAACTGGACTGATGTGGTCCATGTTTCTGGTCTTAGTGAGAACTCGGGCAGCAGAGTTCTGAATGAGCTACAGGTGCCAAACTGTTTTTTAGGTAGACCAGTAAATTTGCTGTTTCAATAATCAGCCGACTGGAGATGAAGGATGGACCAGTTTTTCCAGGTCCTGCTGAGACATTAGATCTTTGATCCTTGAGATGTTCTTCAAGGGCAAGGTCAAATTTATTTATAAAGCACACTTAAAACAACATAGAGAGCCCAAGGTGCTGTACAAGTTTGCTGACATGCGCATATGCATTTACATACACACACAGGCTACATACATATATACACATACATGTATATATACACATATATATACACATACATATACATACACACATGCACACATATGCACACATACACACAGACACCTACAGTACATACATAAGAACTAGTAAAAGAAATAATACAAGACTATATAAGAGATTTAAACAATCAGGAAATAAAACAAAATCACACACTAGTGTTAAAAGCCAGTGCAAACAGGTGCTTCAGGTGATAGTTGGCTGATTTAATGATTGTCTTAATGTAAATGTAAATAATTTGTTTTTTTTTTTCAATCACAAAATGCAAAGTAAGCAAACAAAAGATCTTAATCACATCAGTATGTAGTGTAACTACCTTTACCTTCAAACCAGCATCAAATCTTTCAGGTACAAAGTACAAAGATGCACAAGTGCTAAGGATCATAGATGCAGGGGTCTGCCAAGGAAACTTAATTTAGCACGGCACCCTCGCAGTAAAAAGGTTGCTAGTTCGAGTCCTGGCTGGGAAGGGGTTCGAACAGTCATAATCACACCCACGCCGTCCACAAATACACCACCCCCACCAAGATAATCTAACTTTGTCGTTCTTGTTGCCATGCGCGCTTGCCACAATTTCCATCCCAGCCTCGTTTGTGTTAGTATTATGGTACAGTTGTCATTATGTCCATATCTAATGGTTTGTTTTTTGTTTGGTCCCGCCTTGCAGGACTGGTGTTTGGGAATGACGAATTGGGTAAAAACCAATAATCTTATGGGTTTTTTGATTAGATCATTAGTGCTGATGACATGATTGACATTTTTCACTATGTTTTATAGACCAAAATGTTCCTCATGATGATCTATGTAACAAAAGCAGGCGTGCCTGCATGAATAACCTTTTTTTAAAACATTGCTGTATTTCAGCACATCTGACCAGACTGTGGCGCTGTTCGCAGAAACCGGACGTGAAACCGGAGTATGACCTCTACATCGCTGTCAGTATGGATTTTAATGGGTTTATTGTGGTTTTTAAGTTACTTTTCCAGATTTACAGACAGACAGTAACGGCTCAGCTTTCTGTTGTATTGCTGTTTTCTAGTTTAAAAGCTCATAAGGATGGCATTAGTTTATCTATGTTGCCTACAGATCTTAAATACATTAGAAGAGGATAAAATAGGAGCTCTTACCGGTGTTTAGCTGTAGGAGTCTCCTGCATGTCTGCCAGTAAAATTGCCGTCTGCAGACACCTTTTACTGGACATGATGAGACTTTAACACATGGAGCTGCAGTCACTTCTGCCGGATTATTCTTCATTCATCAGTGTTTGCTTCACAAAGCTGTGAACAGGGACAGCTGCTCCTCGGGTCTTCACAGGACTTCTCAGACATCACAGGACTTTTCTGGCTGCTTCCAAAGATGCAACCTTCCCTCTAATCTCATCTTTATAAACGGGAATTATTTAAAACTAAACTAGAAGTTGTTCTCTTCTCGTTTTTAAAGGCTAGCCGCAAGTGGTTAATAGCCCTGGATAGGGCTGCACAATTAATCGTTAAAAGATCGTGATCTCAATTCACACATACATGCAATCTCAATTCTACCCACAACAATTCTGAAACATTTTTAATCACGAGCTTATCACAAATAAGTTTCCATTTTTCCCAGATTTTTTCAAGTGCCCTCAAATGCAACACTGCCGTTGCCTCCCCACCCCTAACCGATGTTAAAGAATTACAACTATGCATCTGCCAAAGAAATGCTCCAACAAAGCTCTTGTGCAAACACATGCTTTATTTTGAATTAACTTTTGAATAGGTTGTTTTGTTAAAGTTTATTTGTGCAATAAATACTTTTGGGGAAAAAAATCGTTTCAGAGAATCGTGATCTTAATTTTAAGCAAAAAAATCACATTCACATTTTTACCAGAATCGTGCAGCCCTAGCCCTGGATTGCTAATAGCCGTGCTGTCTCTCCACGCTTACCCCTGACAATGCCTTATACCGTTGCTGGTCCTGGTCTGCTCAGTGCCGGTCTAAGCAGCTCTTTAACACTTGTGGGTCCACTTGGTGTTGGTCTGGGACGCTCCTTACAGTTCTTAGTCTGCTCTGTGTGGGTCTCTTTTATGCCGGAGCTGAACCAGTGGACCGGACTCTGAGAAGGTCTTGGAGCTGACTTACAGTTCTAAGTCTGGTTCTAACCTGTTGTCCCCATCTTCGTCTGCATCATCACACTCTTCTGAACTGGCTGATGATTCCACCACACAAACCAGTTCCAATCAGAATCAGAAGGCTTTCATCTCAAACCCTGGGTCCGGTCTGGTCATAATGTGTTAACATAAATCTTATATTCTGTGGTTCAGGAAAGACTCCATGAAAGGCTGCCGGCTCCTACTGGCTTTTTCATTCATGCTCTTTTTTTCATGTCAGTATATCAACTTGTATAAATTGCTGTTTGTCAATTTATGGGAGATAGCCGAATCAAACTGAAAAAAAGAGAATGATTAATCGATGCATTGAAAAAATAATTGATGGATTATTCATTTAAAAAATAATCTTTTGCCCAGCCCTACAGCGATCGTTTTGGCGCCAGGTCTAATTTCTGTTCTTGGTGCAGCCAAAATGGTGATGTATTGCAGGAAGTGGGATGTAAAAAGTAGAGAATTCAGTCCATTTATAAAATAAAAATGTCTTTCAGAATAAACAGCTGGACTGAGCCATGATATACAGGTGGATCTTTATGTCAGTAGGAGATGAAGATGCGTGTGAAGGATGTGGGGAAGCCAGGGTATCTTGTGTCTCTGAACCCGTTCACATGCGCACCAACAATTTGATTATAATAAGATTTCTTGAGTTATCTGATTACTGGGTTGCATGTAGAGGAGCTGAAAGGAGGACACACACAAGAGAAACAAGAGGGTGATGGATGAATCAGGTCTTATTCCAGGCAGGCGCACACGAGCAAAAAGGGGGATCGGATGTCTAGGCTTTCCACCGATCAGATCGGTTTGATCGGATCGGCCGATATTTCACATTTTTTTCATATTTTCTGATCGGTCCTTAACTTTTCATTCACCGATCCGATCAATGACGTCATTGTCATTTTGAAACTGCTCCGGTAAAACCACCAATTAAACTTAGAAAACAAGCAAACAAACAAAGCAGAATAGACATGTGCTCACTAGTATGTGTTTTATGTCTTCGTGGCGTTTTTGTCGTGAGTTCTGTCACTATGTGCTGTAGGGTTGTCAAAAATATCGATACTCCGAAAAGTATCGATACTGAAACGCAGTATCGACAACGGTACTAATTTGCCATGGTATCGACACTGCAGTGCGCGGGCACTCGACAGGAAGCAGCCGGCAGGTAAACAGCGGCTGACCGACCGACAGGCAGGCAGAGATCCTGACAGCTCATGTTTCTGCTGCTGGAAGTCCAAACCAGATGGTCTTTTTAGAAAATGAAGAAGGAAAAAGTCTTCTTTGGAAGTATTTCACATGCAGCAGACGAGGAAGGAAAAGCGAAAGACGTAGACAGGTCTGTGTGCAAACAGTGCGTCAAAGCGGTCGCAACGAAGTCCAGCAGCACAGCAAACCTAGCGAAGCATCGACATTGACCGACATTCTGGCCTTCATGATGAATTCAGACAGGTTAGTTACTTAAAGTGATACCGTGTAACTTTTGAACCCAATGTTAGTCAAATATATAATAACTTATATTAATAATAATGTCAGAATATATTGTAACTATAGCTGATTTCTGTGGTCAATATAGAGCACTTGACGCATGTCGTTGCTCAGAGGTTGCTGCCATTCTCAAAAACCAGGCATTGTAACATCTCAAGAGCGGGCCGTCTCTCATTGGATCATATAACCTGGAGCGCTCGATTAATGGCTTGATGACTTAAAAATCAGCTTTTCAAAGTGGTCTGCAACATTTTTCCAAAACATAGACTGAGACTGTTTAATTTTGAGACAGGTGTGGCGCCTGTGGGAAGTTACAGGTTTAGTGCCCATAGTGGCCAAAAGTTACACGGTATAACTTTAAAGCTCCCGTTTATTATGTAACTTAAAAACGCATTAATAGTGACGGTTAGCGCCACTGCTAGTTCGCATTTCCAACCTGGACCTTATTTCAGGAATACGTGTGTTAACTCACCGGTAACATTTCTGTGTCACTCTAATTTCTTCGGATGATATTCACATTACTCACCGTCTGTGTGTGATCGCTGTATAATGCGGGTGAAGGAGGCAGCGGTCGTGGGTCTCTGTAAACATTATCTGCAGCAGAACTGCTTCATTTCACCAATACTTTTAAGACGAATCGGCCAGCGAGTACTGTTGTCCTGTTCATAACTGGCTGCTGTCTACTTGAATAGTTTAATACATCAAATATTATTCAATTTTTTTTTGTGTTTACCTCAAACCAAAAATGGCGTCATTGTTGCTATTATTATTATTGTTATTATAATAATAATTATTATTATTATTGTTATTATTATTATAGTTTGCACAAAGTCAAAAGTCATATTTTTCATCATTGTCACTTTTAGATTTTGGATGTTTTACATATTAAAAAAATAAATACCTCAGACAACCTTAAAATATTGTCAAATTGCATTATATTTGGGTATATTTTTTGCATTTATTTGCACATTTATTCAACTAGCATAAGATAAGAGAGTTTCAAGTTCATACAAATATTTCTTATGTTTTCAAGTATTTATCTCTTTTTTTGTCCCCTGTAGTATCGAAAATGGTATCGAGTATCGAATATTTTTTTAGATATCGATATCGAGTTTGAAATTTTAGTATCGTGACAACCCTAATGTGCTGGACAATAAAGTTTTTACAATCCCAAATACGGCACACGTAAAGGATGGCGACGCCGGTTGCAAACATGTCAGCTCTTAGACTGAAAGGACACAGCGCATTTCCTGCATTTCCGCA
This sequence comes from Atherinomorus stipes, assembly GCA_023101725.1. Lineage (NCBI taxonomy): Eukaryota > Metazoa > Chordata > Actinopteri > Atheriniformes > Atherinidae > Atherinomorus > Atherinomorus stipes. The sequence goes on from JALJCO010014138.1 coordinate 193,060, forward strand.
AACAACAGTTTACCTTAAACTGTTGCAGCACAAGTGTTTGTCTCCGTGTCTCCATCAGAGACTGTAAATAACAGGACTGCAGACCGCGGAGACCTCCAGTGTCTCCATCAGAGACTGTAAATAACAGGACTGCAGACCGCGGAGACCTCCAGTGTCTCCATCAGAGACTGTAAATAACAGGACTGCAGACCGCGGAGACCTCCAGTGTCGAGCGCTTCGGCCGCCGCGTGCTCCTCGCGTGCTGTAGCAGGTATGTACATAAACGCTCCTGACGCTGACGCATGCATCCACAGCAAATATATTCCAGCCTACTGTGGTGATACCAGACTACATGAGCTGCAGCGGGTTGTTCATTCTCACGTCGAGGTTCTTCTGAGGAAACAGTCACTCGATTAGTTTGACCACTGATATGACGTCATCAGATGTGAGTCCCAACTTCTGAAGCAGCATTACTGCCTTCATCTGCACTGTGACTGTAAATAATTTCAGCTATGACTGTTTACGTTGGGCTGTTATTTGTGCCACTGGCTCAAATTATTTTGGTTTGTCCTGATTAAACCTGAATCCTCATTAGAGGTTATTGATGTTTAACCTTTTCATCTCAGTCAGTTCAGGACAAAAAATGGAAACAAAAATCCTTTTTATGATACTCAGTAAACTGTAAAAATACAGGTAAACAAGCTATTTAAATAGATATTTTTGCCTCCTCACATGATCGGATCGGTGATCGTTTTTTAAAACCCTCTGATCGGTGATCGGCCTCAAAAATCCTGCGTGTAAAGCCTACGGATGTCAATACATCTTCATAGCGCGGAACTTCGGGTCCGGTGGAAATGCATAGGCGCCTGATCGGATACGAAATTCGTAAGCGCAAAAATCTGTTCTTTTCGAATCTGGTGGGTCCCGGGCCTTAGAGTCAAAATAATATTTTTAGAAAAACCATACTTTCCCATTAAACTGTTGACATTTTCTATTTCCACCATACAATCAGTAACACCCCCCCCCCACACACACACACACACAAGCTTACATCGAATTCAGAGGAAAAAGACGGGAAACAGATACAGTATTCTGGACAAAAAAACAAAACAAAAAAGAGTTAACAGGGTCCTAGATTCAGCTATAAATTGGATGTACTTTGATTCTATTAATCCCAACTGGGAAATTAGTGCCCGGCAGCACGTCATGGTGGTTGTTGTTTGATGATGTTTTACTAAATGAGTTTTCAGGCGACGTTAGCTCAGATGGAGGATCAGTTGTGTGTCAACCGGGGGGTCGGCAGAACCATTTCAGGCTTCCCTAAACTACACGTCGAAGTGCCTGTGGGCAAGACACTGAACTGGTTGCCTCCCAATGTGCCCATTAAGGTGTGAGTGATTGGGTGATGATTAGGACATATAACGCGCTTTGAGCTGGAAAAGTGCTGTACAAGTCCAGTCATTTACCGTTTAGTCTGCAGTGTTGCAAGACAAATTTCTGTACTGCTAAACAAAGTTCTTCCAAACTAGAAAAGAAGAAAAAATAGGTTCTGCATTTTACCATCTAGATTTAAAAGAACCGCGGGCTGCCATGTGTTGCTGCCTGGGGAGCAGCGGAAGGGTCAAGGGCCTTGCTCTTAGGGGTACACCAGGGACTTGAACCCAGATGGTCCAGACGTATGTTGGTATGTTTATGTTCAACATGCAGTGTCCACATGCAGAGTCAAAAAATCTCCCTTGCATGTTGGTTTAATCAGGTTATTCTATCATCTTCCGACATATGGACTGTACGTTGCATGTTGAACATAGACGGACCTATAAATAAAAGCATCACAATAATGATTCAATGAAGCTCCGACTTGGGAAAAGGACTGAGTCAGCATGAGGTGACAAAGAATCTGCGGAGTCAGCAGAAACCACCTGCCAAGCCGGGCCTTACAAAAGGAGGTCCAAGCAATAAACAGAGCAGATAATGAATCCTTTGTTCAGTGAGGGCAATGATCGTTGGAGCGTCTTCCACAAGTACTGACACATAAATGAACTCACACTGCGTTTACTGGGGTTGTAGAACAGATAAGAGATGTTCTACTGGACCCACACAGGTGGTGTGTGTGTGTGTTGGGGGGAGTTAAACAATCAGGATTTACAATCAGACTACGAATCGTTGGACCGATATCATAATCATACTGGATGTGAAATGACTCAAGCATGACTCGTATTTAACATGGAGCTGCTCATGAAATCACAAACTCAATGTTTTACTGAACTCTGAAGTGGTGGGCGGAATGACGATCAAGTCAGCGGACTTCTGGAACAACCTGGACAAAACCCTGCCGCAGTATTCCCTGGATACCTTCTTCCATCAGGGATTTAAAACTTAATGTGAGCTTTGTGGTCCTGACTGGGGGATGTGCAGGGGGGATGTAGCAAAAAATATGATCACCACATTATTTTCTGTATTGATTGATACTGATCACGATTGCCAGTTTTGGGAATGTACCTAATGACTGAAATATCAACCAAATCTAAATTTGAACTCCGTTATATTAAAATCTGATAAACATGTTTTCCTGTTTGAGTCTCATCGACACTTTTTCACTTTGATACCATCTCAGGTGGTTTCAAATTATCCACCCATCCATCCATCTAGCCATCCACCCATTCATCTATCAGATACCTTGAAAAAAATACAGATACCTTGAAATATCGCAATATTTTCATATGCTGATATCATATCTATTTTAAAACGCGGGATTGATCTATTTTACTAACAAAATCTTGCAAGATTTCGTTGTTCTGTTAGGAAATCTTGCAGCTTTTCGTGAAGTATCGTGAGATTTTGTGAGAGAATGATGAAATCTCGCAAGATTTCATTGGTAAAATAGATCAATATAGCGTTTTTAAATATAAATGTGAAATCTGCATATCAAAATATCAAAATATTTCAGTGTATCGATATTTTTTCCCAGCCCTACTATCCATCCATCCGTTCATCCATCTATCCATCCATTCATCCATCCACTCACCCACCCACCCATCCATCCATACACTTACCATTTCATCCATACATACATACATATACACACACACACACACACTTACCCATCCATCCATCCATCCGCCATACATACACTCAAGAGTGGCCCATACACAGTGTGCGAACCATACCGTGGGCTTCGGGGGATCCGCTTTTTTGGGGGGGTGGGGTGCAAATAAGAATATGATGCCAACTATTGTAACCTGCCACACAGAATGTAGGCATGCTGATACATAATAACTAACAACTCAACCCATACACAATATAAACACAATATAATAAGAAATGATTGTTCGACCCACAGCCTCTGGACCTTGGCTGTGAGGCGACTCAAACGCTGGGCTGGAGACACGCCAGATCATGTGTGCGATGGTGCATCGCTGTGAAAGCAGCCTGCAGGCTTATCAGGCTCAGTCAGTCCCTTCTGTAATAAAACTTTGTATTAGGACTAGGGCTGCACAATTAATCGTTAAAAGATCGTGATCTCAATTCACACATACATGCAATCTCAATTCTACCCACAACAATTCTGAAACATTTTTAATCACGAGCTTATCACAAATAAGTTTCCATTTTTCCCAGATTTTTTCAAGTGCCCTCAAATGCAACACTGCCGTTGCCTCCCCACCCCCTAACCGATGTTAAAGAATTACAACTATGCATCTGCCAAAGAAATGCTCCAACAAAGCTCTTGTGCAAACACATGCTTTATTTTGAATTAACTTTTGAATAGGTTGTTTTGTTAAAGTTTATTTGTGCAATAAATACTTTTGGGGGAAAAAAATCGTTTCAGAGAATCGTGATCTTAATTTTAAGCAAAAAAATCACATTCACATTTTTACCAGAATCGTGCAGCCCTAATTAGGACTGTCACAAACTATCATTTTGATAATTAATGAATAACCGATCATTTTGGAAAGGGCTCCTTCCAGGAACTCAATCATTCTGCTGGGGTACTTCAATGCTCACGTGGGCTACAACAGTGAGACCTGGAGGGGTGTGATTGGGAGGAACGGCCCTCCTGATCTGAACCGGAGCGGTGTTTTGTTGTTGGACTTCTGTGCTCGTCATGGATTGTCCATAACAAACACCATGTTCAAGCATAAGAGTGTCCACATGTACACCTGGCATCAGGACACCTTAGGCCGCAGCTTAATGATCGACTTCAGTCGTGACATCGGACTTGCGGCCCCTTATCCTGGACACTCGGGTGAAGAGAGGGGCGGCACTGTCCACTGACCACCACCTGGTGGTGAGTGGGCTCAGATGGTGGGGGAGGATGCCAGTCGGACCTGGCAGGCCCAAACGTGTCGTGAGGGTCTGCTGGGAACGTCTGGCAGAGTCCCCTGTCAGGGAGAGCTTTAACTCCCACCTTTGGGAGTGCTTCAACCATGTTCCTAGGGAGGCCGGAGACATTGAGTCGGAATGGGCTATGTTCCGCGCCTCTATTGCTGAAGCTGCTAGTCGGAGCTGTTGCCGTAAGGTTGTCGGTGCCTGTCGTGGAGGTAATCCCCAAACTCGCTGCTGAAGAAGGAGTCCTACCGGGCCTTCCTGGCCTGTGGGAATCCTTCTTGAGGCAAAACTCGGACATAGGAGGAGTTCGGTGAGGACATGTAGAACAACCTCCAGACGGCTTTGAGGCGATTCTGGTCCATCATCCGGCGACTCAGGAAGGGGAAGCAGTGCACCGTCAAGACTGTGTACAGGGGGGTGGTGGGCTGCTGACCTCAACTCGGAGCATTGTGGGTTGGTGGAAAGAATACTCCGAAGACCTCCTCAATCTCATGCTTCTTCCGAGGAGGATGCTCAGCTTTCAATTATCCACTGGGTGCT